>NDXB01020482.1:104587-151104 GCA_002631895.1 Agapornis roseicollis
AGAAGTTGTATGATAAGGTCACCTCTGAGTCTCCTTTTCTCCAGGCTAAACAACTCCAGTTCTCTCAATCGCTCCTCATAGGGCTTGTGCTCCAAGCCCCTCACCAGCTTCGTTGCCCTCCTTTGGACGTGCTCAGGGTGACTTGATGAGGCTCAGATTTTCCTGGGAAGGGACAGGAGAAAACTGGAAGGTTGCTTCTCTCCTGTCCTCATTCCCTGCTGCCACTGTCTCCTGTTGCACAGACTTGCAACTTGGGACAAGGCAAAAGGCACAGCTCCACGAAGCTGTGCTCTGCCAAATGACCATCTTCCACTTAGGTACCAGGGTACTGTGCTGCATTTCACTTAGGTGTGCTGAGATACAGAAGGGCTGGCAAATCTGCACCTCCTCTGAAGTTATTCCATGCATAGAGGCTGCAGTAAGTATTTCCCTTGTATATTTTCAAGCCTGCAGTAGCTGCTTTTTCACGCAGTAGAAACTAGAAGACCCCAACATGACCTAGCATCCTGATTCACAAGGTCTTATCTTTTAGGCCGTTGCATTGTTCCAGTCAGTAAAATCAGCAACAGAAACATAACCGCAGAGAGTAATAGGTTTAGTGTAGCAATTTACAGTTCTTAAATAGAAGAAACCAAAAAGTATTTGGTGGACATGGGGAAGAGAGAAGGATGGGAAATAGGACAGCACCAAGACTTGGCTGTCAGTGCTGCAGGCATCAGCACAAGAAAGTACTGTTTGCATGGAAAAACCTCCAAGGAAGAGGGCACATGGTGTTGCTTATGGACAGGATTCATAACTAAAAACTCAATGCAAAATTAATTGCATGTAGCTGCTCTAAATGCACAGGCATTACTTGATTTCTCTGTGCTTGTTCACTTAAACGCTGCACTTGGATTTGTTACCCAAGTGCTCTTCCAGAATAAACCTAACTCTCTTACACAACAGTATAAGCCCTGCTCATCAGCTACAAAGCAAGCTGTGAGTGCCCAGATTTGTTTGCAACAGCATAGGATTCACCATTCCCAGACACCTTCTGCCACCACCCAAAGTGCCACAATCCGTTTGACTTCCTCTTGGTAAACAAAAATCCATGAGAAATAAAAAACTTAACTGAGTGTTGGTCTGTGGCGGACCTGCATCACTAGCATGCCAAAGGTTTTGTTCTTTGTTTCCAATGTAGGAAGATAGGGGCTTTGCTGTAAAGTCAGCAAAAAGTGTTTTCAACAACAAAGTGTTTTTAAAACATAAGCAAAGTGCACGGCCCTTAAATGACATTGGACACTCTGACCAAGGACACCATCCTTCAGTTTTATTCCAGCACACCATGCTGTGCTCCTAAGAGGTCAGCACTGTCTTGAAATGCCATTAAATTCACTGTTATTTCTTGTTCTCTAATCTATCAGTTTAATAAATGTGCTCCACCAGCGTATCGTTGGTAGAGGCAGGCAGGAGACTGTGCAACACAGCAGATGCAGGAGTCAAAAAAAAAGAAAGCAAATGGCTTTTATTTCCTTGTACCTGGGATCTCTCAATGCATGCATGGAGCTGCTGGGGCCAGCCAAAGCAGTACCAGTAGTTGCCTAAGCTCCCCATACACTTCCAGGAAGAGTTGCCTAATCACTACAGCCATCTCAAACACACCTCTAGACTAGTGATAGAGCATTGGGTCATACCCAAAGACTAAATGACAGGGGATCCTGCCCCAAGTTATGTAAATATTGCTCAGCAGGACTCGTGGACAAAAAGCTATTCTGAGCTCTTCAGCACCAGACATTGGAAAGTTCAGGTTGTAAGAGCAGGAATCCCAATAGATGATGTGTCAGCTGTTTTACTGGTCTTCATGACTATGTAGTATTCCCCAGTAAAAGCGCAAAACAAGGAGCACTCAAGGGTATGTCCTAGCAGCATAAAGCCACATCCATGCTTCAGAGTACCTGCTGGTGACGGTATCACCACACAGAAGCTGATCTGGGCCTGTCTGGATATACTTTCTCTTGGGTCAAAAGGATGGCAAGCCCCAGACACTTTTTCAACCTAGTGTGTCCCCACCAGAAAGGCTTCATCTAGATATACAATGTATCTTTCCAGGAGTCCTATTCCATTTAATTTCCCAAACAAGGTTACATAGGGCACTAGGGAGGACACACTTCAAAACCTGCAGAGTGGTGCCTGCTGTTTTAAGAGCAGGTCAGCTTTCATGCTTGGTTTGTTAAACATGGTGTGTCTTCAGCTCTATCTATATACGTATCTGTACGTATACATACTTTTATGGAAAAACAAAAGAAAGCTAAGCAATACTTAGAAAAGAACCTAGTTCAGTTAACTGCCCTGACATCTCTGCCTTTGAACCTCTGCTGCCTACAGGATCACACTCCAGGCTGTAGTCTTCCCAGTGTACAGAGTGCTCCACATAGAAGAAAGAGTATGCACTCAGCAATGCAATGATTTGTCATTTTCAGTGTGCTTTTACCATTCTTATTGCCATCACAGATTTAAGGGCGAGCAAGGAACCTTTCTAGTTTAACCACTTCTGAATGAAGCAGAACATCCTTCTTCACAGGATTACACAGTAATAAAGTATCTTCATTTTTAGTAGTGTTTTTAATTCTCCTGTTGTTTAAAAATGAATAGAGAAGCTGTTGAAAGGTGGCAAGCAAACAAGACGGACAATAGGAGGGGTACATTGAGCCTAACCATTCATCAGCCCATTTGCTTGAGTGAGAGGAAAAAGCAAGGCAAAGAAGGAAGAGTAACACATATTTGAATAAGCACACAGATGATAGGGAGGCTTTATGAACTTATATTTTTACAGCTTCCAACAAGCACAAGGCTTGTTTTTGCAACAGTGGTGCTCAGTTTTGAAATGTTTTCCTTAGGGTGGAGATTTACTTTCTAGGATATCTAAATGCTGCTAAAGTGGCAACCGACAGTCCAGAGAGGTTCAAGTACAGACTGGTTAAGAGGTATCTCCCTCATTTAGTCATAAAAAGTTACCGTGCAGGGCAAGGACTTAGGTTTGTGTTTGTCCTCTGGGGTGGTCTTAGATCCTCAAACCAAGGGTTTAAAGGAAAAAAACATTAATAAAATCACCAATAAACAAACAATACTAAGGCAGTTAAATGAGGGAACTATTTGTTAAGTAAGAATGACAAAAGCTTCCAGAATTAGCACCTACAGGACTTTCTACATGCTACATAATAATTATGAGGGCCAGGATTAAAATGTGAATGATCAAAAAAACCTTCACGGAAATTCCAGACCTCAGTGGGGAAAGAACAGCTCTGCAATCCAGTTGCATCTCTCACTAAACATTGTTAAAAACTCCATGAAAGGGAAATGAAGTTAATTGAATTTAAATCAGCTAATAAATATTCTTTTGAATACTTTTTCCCAGCAAAAGAGTAAAAAGGGATGATGCCAGTAGTTTATAGCCAATGTTTAAAACTCAACACTAAAAACAGAAAAAGAAAGAGGAATTTACTATACATGAGTATGCCAAATATAAACCTTGTATCTTGTTCCTGGCAGGGACCATTCTTCAAATTTAATCTTCTGGTAAATTTTGAGAAACCCATGATGGCTGCAACAAGGTCTGCACAGTGCTGTATATGGCAAAAAATTGTTCTCCAACCTGCATTAATGTTTTCTGTCCTGTCTGTATAACCACAGACAATTCTGGTAGTCATACAAACACATATTTAAGCCTGAGTACCTCCAGGAAATTGTTTAATAATGATAAATGCACAAAAGTCATGCAGAATAAAACGGAGAATCGACTCATGCTGGAATAACACATTGCAGAATTAATCTGGGAAGCATGCTGCAATGCCAAATTTGATCCATGCAAGCAAATCTCCCAAGTCTGGGCCAACATCTGACTTCTTAGCTGAACTTTCCAAGCTGTTTCTCAGTTATACAAAACTGCCTTGGATATTTTATGGAGAACAAGTTCTTTCTCAAGTTTTCCAATACTTTCTATCTTTAGGGATGCCAGAATTACCACAAGAATGTCTTTTTCCTGGCACTCTGAATTGGACTGATTCCGACCTCACTGATAGGATACAGTACAGGATCATTTATATAGGAACAACACTTTATTTAGGAGTAGAGGTTTTGTTATGCCAAGCCAACCAAATAATCTGTTAAACCCAATAACATGTTGATAGAGGCCTTTGCCTCATCCTCCAGAGCAAAAATGGAAATAAATTTAAACAAAACAAAACAAATAAACCACAAAACCCCACCACAAGAACAGCAAGACAAACAAGCGAAACCATGACCACAAAGTCATGGTAACCACCCATGGAGCAGTCAGGAGCAAATCAAGACTCTCTTTATGTAATCTTTAAAAAGTAATTGATATTACAACCCGTACCTATGAATCAGTGCAGATAACAGTGTGTGTTCCTGTTGGGGGCACAGTTGGTTATGAAGTTTATTCACTCGTTAGAATAAATGAACATTACCAAATTTAACCAGTTTGCTGGTTGAATTTCTCTGGATCAGGATGTAAGTGCTTAATCAGAGCAAAAGAAGTAGCCCTCCATTCTTCCTGGAGAGAACTTTAATGGAATGTTTTACAGAAAGAAAAATTAATACAGCGGTGAAAAGAAAACCAGCAGTACTGGCTTACAGAGGAGCTGGATGAGCACATCCAAGCTGGAAGAATGCTTAACTTCTCTTAGCTTTCTGATTTCCTTTGCAACCAAGACAACAAAATTTCATTGTTTCTTTTCTTCTGACTTTCCACTTCAAATGGGCAACGTAGAAAGTAAAAACCCAGTATCAAGTCACCAGATGAGGCAATTCTGGACTCAGGGTACACTTAATTAAAGGAGAGTCATCCTTAAGCCAGTAGTATAAACATCTGTCAATGTTTTCTCTGCCTGCCTTCCAATAAAACATTCCTGCTGAAGACAGTCAAACTGTCTTAAATTTTTAAAGCAGCCACTATGAGTCAGAATAAAAATATTCCTCCTTATCCAGCAACAACATACCATCACATTGGAGCACTAACCCTAACCCAAACCCAAACTCCACCTGTTCTGCAATAAAAGCATGTCTAACTCCTATAAACTATGGTTTATTCTGGGAAAAAACAAGAAATCCAGTAGAGGAAAAATTATATGCTGAAACATTCAACCACTTGGGAGGGGTACGTTATTGTACTATATGTCATACTATTCAGTGGTCTCTTTAATCAGGCTCCTCATAAACTGACCCACCTTGTATCTGAAGAGAGGAACACAGTACCATGAATAGACAGTAATACCATAAAACTAAGTTCAAAATTGCAACCTCTTTATATTCTTGGAACCACATTCTAAAAAAAATACCTTAATCTCAAAGAAATTGATTAAATCCAAACACAAGCAAACACAAGCTCTTGGACTGAGGAACTGTTGGAGCTGATCCAAAGCAGCAGGCTCTGGCTGTGGTGCATTCTGAATCACGGCCCTCGGCCCTTCTAATCTCTGTCACCTACCACTTCAGCAGAGCTGTGCACACTTTTGAAGTCACTCTTCACATTTTGGCAAGTATGCAATGTTGTGTCTACTACAGGAGTCAGCAAAGGAAAAGGTAACTACTGTCAAAGAACATTAATTTTTGCCAATAATGGCTGGAACTTAAAGCAGGAAAACACTCCAAGCCTGTTGCTTTCTAGCTTTTCCTCAAGAGGAGGATTCAACATGGGTCCAAAGACTCAAATGAACAGAATTAATGCAAACTGAGCAGTATTTGTAGCCCAACCTGCTGTGCTCACCACAGGAAAGCATCTTCCATCATTTCCCTCCTCCCATCTTCCCTCACTGTGTGATCAGAAAGGCATACAAGATGCTATAGCATCTGTTTTACAGCGTAACTGCATGCATGACAGTTGCCAGCAAGACAAGCATACATGTATTTCCTGGATCACATGCTAAAGATGGAATAAGACCTATAAATTCATCCAGTCCATCTCCCTCCCTACAGACATCTTATCCAAGCTAGCAGAGGATGACTCTGTCCCTTCCAGCAGACCACACAGGGTTGTTGAGAAGTTGATTCCCAGCAGAAGAGCTGGCCTGCTAACTAAAGAGCCTTGTCTCCAAAACCTCCACCCTAATCACCAGGCACAGTTCGGCCAGAGGAGATGTGACCCTGAGGCTGCCAGCCTTACAAAACATTGCCCAGAGCTCTCTATGAGCTGTACAAACCCCCAACCAACAATGCTACCAACATTTTTCCATGGAAGATTCTTTAGCTTCATTACATCAGGAAGCTTTTTTTGATGTTCAAGTTATCTTCTCTTTTGCAGCCCACTAAGTCTATAGTTGCACGGTCTTGCAAATGCAAAGTGATTATCTCTTGAGTATCTCCCACCTGAAATTGTTGGTATCTTTACTTCTTGGATACCTATACTAAGCATTTTTAATCATTCCTCAGAAATCACCCCCTTTGCTCTCCTAAATGGCTTTCCCTTCTTTCTCAAACTTTCAAAAGCAAAGCCAGGGAGTCAGGTGCATCCATGCTGCACATGCAAAGCCTGTTATTCTTGCATGCATAACCAGGATATCACAGATAACTGAGCTGCCTTGTTTCACTGCTTCACTGCAGCAGCAATGCCTGACCACAGGCCCTTGATTTGTTCCAGTCTTTGCACATGCTCTTTCACACCCAGTACACACGTTAACCTATCATTCATTTTATTTTCCTGTTTCCATCCCTCAGGCTCCTCAGACTGTTCTGCACTGTCAAGTCTATCTGCAGAGGGACAGTGCATTGCCAGCAACTGCAGACACCAAAGTTCTATACATAGAATATATCATAATCATAGAATATATCAAGTCGGAAGGGACCCATATGGATCATCAAGTCCAACTCCCTGCCTCTCTCAGGACAACCTAAACCATACAACCAAGACCATCGTCCAGATGCCCCCTGAATATCAGTTCTGCTCTCTGCACCCCACCAGTGTTCTGCTGACAACTTCAGTGGCCCTTACTACTGTTTGAGCTATGGTTGAATATTTTTTCCTAATTTTGGTTCCATTCAAGTATCAAAGGCCCAGAAATTCAGCTCAAATGTCAGTGCTAACAGGCTTGCATCTCACTTAACACTGTGAATTATGAGGCTTAAAGATGGCAGCAAGAACCGAAACCAGACCCAAGTATAGGTATCATGAAGCAGATGAAAAGGTAAAACCCACCGAGCTCTTCTGATGCCTTTCACAGTCCTTTGTTGGTTGTGATCATCCTGGCTTCTACATCACACCATCACTGAGCATAAATACATTTTATTCTTGGAAAGGACACGCATCACCAAGTTCCCCAAAGGAGCTGCTGCTTTGTCTGCTTGAAAAAGCACCATAAGGGTACCTCTGTGGTGATACCCGATATCTTTCAGACCACAACTGCATCTCGAAGGACTCATCAGCCTCCTCAGCAGATTGAATTTCAGCCTAAATGACACAAAGGAGTATATTGTGATGCTGATGGGCAGGAAGGATTTGGGGTTTACAGTTCCTGCAAGTCTTCCAGCAGTCACAGAGTAATGCAACAGAAAGTAAACAACTTTCGAGTGAAAACAGCTTGGAATGAAACCAATGTTCCTTTTCTTTGCTACACCTGTCTTTGTTTCAGATCCATAATCATTACAAGAAATAATCTTCAAGGCAGTTGTCCAAGCAAGGGAATGCCTGGCATCATTATGTGGAGTTTCCCGAGCTAGCTGTCAGGTTTTGTTTAGCATTCTGCACTGGTCCTACAGTTCGGCTTGCCTGGAAATTTTAAATGCAAATGTATTTGCAGGGTGGCACAAGAGAACAGTATCAGAATTTTACCTCACACAACAGCTCCTCACGCAGCTCCACTGACTCCTTTTTCTTCCCTCTCATATACACAGATATTTCAACCCCTAAAAAAAAACCTAAAAGACTTAAACAAGAAAATCTTTACCTCTTATTTCTTCCTAAGACTTTCTCTAGCCCTTCTGCTTAAACAGACCCAAACCACAGTTTAAATAATGCTTTAAAATTGCCTACGACTCCAACTTGAGTAGAGCAGGCAACTAATTTCTTTAATAGCAGGGAGTAACAGCACTTAATTCAAATGATCCCCATACGGTATTTCCCACCTTCTAAGGGCTAGATGTGCACTAGTTAATTAACCATTGTCTTCTCCACACCCCAAACTTCCCAGCCTTGACCTAATAAACCAGGGGGAAAGCAACTGCCACCAAGAGGACATGCTTCTGGACAAGCGGTTGTCATTTCCTTCTCTCCTTTGTGCACAGCGTCAATGAGTCCTGAGCCACAGATGTAGGCAGATAAATAATTACCAGCTCTTATAATTCAACAGCTCCTTAAGAGGCCACGACCAGGGCTTTCAGAGAGGCAAAATCTTCATTCACCTTAATATGAAAGCATTATCTAGCAGTGATGTTGAAAGACTTCAAAACACTGTTAAAGGATCAGAACCAGACCTAATTCTTTTCTCTCTAGTGCACGGACACTCTTGCCCACATGCGAGACCAAACCCTTGTGTAAATCTAGGCACAACCTGAACACAGCTCAGGAGCTTGCTCCAAGCTACGAAAGATCAGGATACACTCAAGGAATTACAGTGCCACTGTGCTCTAATTTTCCCTTTAAAGAATAGCTTTTTGGTTTGCATTTGTGGTTTACTGTCAAAAACACATGCAAAAGTAATACTTTAAAGGAAAATAAAGAAATAGGCCGTGAGGCCAGCAGGTACAAATGGTCAAAGCCTCTAGCTCTGGACCAATCTAATATCCATCACAATATTTAACTCTACTGTTGAAACAGTAAATACTATTTTTAGCCATTATCTATTATGTTTGTCTAAAGATTAAGCGCCCCTTACAGTTCCATTACCAATCTTGCATTTTATCATACGTACTTATGGAGCTGTTCATTAATCCTGCTGGCTCTTACATTGAAAAAATACCCAATTAAAGTAATTTTACTGGCTTGCTTTATTGTGGCTACATTTTACAGCTATAATTCTATCTGCTGTAAAAATTAAAAGAGCCTCTATAATGGAAATAGGGGGAGGGATGACTGTAACCCAAGGATCAGGTTTTGTGAAGTGCTCAGGGCTTGATTTTTTTTTTAAGTGTTTAAGACTCAGAACTTGGCTTTCACAGACACATTTCCCTCAAGGTCCCCCAAAGAACTGTGATTATAAAAGTCTGAGAACTGAAAAGAAAGACCTGAAAATCGAGCCTAAACACAAGCTAAGAGTGTCCAAAATGTGGCTCTGCCTTGGGTGATGAGCATTTGTGGGTATTCCTCTTACACTGTCTGTTTTGCAGTGTCTTTTTCACTGCGAATCCACTGGGAATGTGTCTCAATTCCATATTGTTTCCAGAGTCTTCGTCTAATTAGATTATTAATGATAAAAAGGTAGATGAAGCATTAAGTCATTTAGTCAATGGTGTGTATCATAAATATGAAATCCTTGTCAATACATATTTCATAGCAAGTCATATATGAATAGTTTACCATAGACTAACTAGAGTTATATGCACTATTCATGTGACTCCCAGAACTAAGTTTTAGAGACCCCATGCTTTGGCTATGAGAGAAACTATGAACAAAGAAAAGTTTTGCCAGGCAGTACCACAGCTCCACATCCAGCTATGCCCTTCATGCCAAGCGTGTTGATTTTTCTATAGCTGGCCTATACTGAACTATTTCTTTTATTCAAATTGTAAGAAAGCTGCCTAATCATCACCTAATAGCCTCCTTTTTCCTAAAAGCTAATAGGTACGGAAGACAGAAGGAAAAGTGTTTATCTTACATGAAGCATCAAAATTTCGCATCAGACCTATCTTTCCATCATTACTCAACATACTGGTAAAGACAAAACCTGATTGTTTCCTGTAATTTAAAATTAAATGCTTAAAAGTATGCTGGCTGGAAACAACGACCATCACAAAAGCTAAATCATTTCCTCGATCTTTTCTCCAAGAGAGATTCTTGCTGCTTCTACAGTACTGAAACACTGGCACACATCCCACTTCATGTATTCTTGAAGAAAAGGAAGACACCGGACCTTTACCAATGATCACTTATGAGCTGCCAAAATTCACAGCGACTGCACACATGCACATTGATATAGACAAGACCATCTTCTGCCAAAGCCACGAGAGATTATGCACTTCAGGGTGGAAACATGCAAAATCATTCTGCAAAAAAATTATCTTACTCATGCACATAGAGCTTACTTGCGTGAATAAGGCTTAGAGCAGTCAACCCACAGGAATCACATTTAGAGTCGATTCCAGTTACCTGAGATAGCTATTTCAGACTGTAAAAAAAGGAGATGAGTGTCTGCACGAACGCTGATTTCACATTCTCCCAGGGTGCAGAAACTGCTACCCCGAGGTTTAGAATTAACAGAGAACCCCTAAACAGCTACGAAAGCTGCTATTTCATCGCACTTGGCAGGAAAAGACAAAGCCGGAGCCCCTTCGGACCGTGTCCCTGCGTACTCGCCCCTCTCATTAACCCCCTCCGCCGCCCAGCCCTTGGGGGACAAAAGGAGTCCCTGAAGCCGCCCCCCAGCCTCTAGCACCGCACTCCCTGCAGCCGCTGTACCCGCCGGCGGGGAAGGGGAACACAGGGGCAGACCCGCCTTCCCTTCCCCCAGCTTTCCGGGCTACCCCCGGGCTGAGGCGCCCGGTCCCCGCCGCCCCCAGCTCACCGTGCGGAACCCCGGCCGGCGCCGCCGGGGGCGGGGGAGAGCTGGAGGCCCGAGAGGGTGGTGGGATGGGGCATCCGGCGGCTCCACAGAGCAGAGCAGCCGGTGCCAGCACTGCCGCCCGGGGCAGCGGCGCGGTGCACAATGCGCGGCCACGGGAGCCCCGCCGGCGGGGCGGGACCGGGCGGGGCGAGCGGGTCTGGGCAGGGGGGTGTCCGCCCCCCCGCCTGCCTCACTGCGGGGAGGGAGGGAGGGAGGGAGGGAGCTGTGGGAAGAGAAGGACCTCAGACACCCCGAACTCACCCAGGCGCTTCCCGTTGTGCTGCTGATGGGCAGCACCTTCCCGCCGCGGCTCTGTGGGCAGGGACCCCGCCGGCAGGGAGCGGTGCTTGAGCCACCGATGGCTGATACGGGAGCAGCGGGTGGTGCGTGGTAGCTCCAAACCGAGCTTAGTCGTTCAGCCCCCTAGGCGCTCAGCGGGGCTGCAGCCCTGCTGGCGAGCACCCTCCCCGCGCCAGCGAGGTGCTGGGGTGCGGCTGAGGGAGGGGAAAGAATCGGGAAGCAGAGTGCGGCCAGAGAAGGGAAAGGGGCAGGTGGAGGCAGGAGTGCAAGTGGGCCCTTCCACCTGTGTCAAGCGAAGGTGTCATTTCTCGGGGAAAGCCGGTGCTGCTCCAGGTACTCCGATGCTGGAGAAGCTGGAAGCCCAAGGGGACGCACCAGACCTTGTGCCGTCAGCAGTCTCATGTGCTGAGGTCCCAGGCCAGGATGATGTGGAGCATGTAGTCCCAGGCAGGGACAGCAGCACAATGCTGGCAGCCTTAAGTTTGCTTTGTGGCTGTGTATCCGTCAAAATTTGTGGGTTTGCCTGGTCTGTAGCTGGTAGTTTTGATCTGAGTTATGGGATTTAAAGTGCTCCCTGCACGGATTTAAACCAAAGGAAGTTTTATACAAAGCAGTTTCACCACGACTTTCAGCCACATCAAATTGCAGCTCATCTGGGGTATCTGGCAGGCACGTTGCTTTGGTTTTCTCTCTGCAGGAATGATGGTGCCAAGAATCAGACTCGAATGATGACTATGTTGGGCTGCTAATGCCACAACATCATGTCACAGCACCCTAGGCTTCAAAACACGTGGTTTTCTGATCTCAGAAGGGATTCACACTTCATTTCTTTCCATTTAAGAGGAAGCTGGACATCAGTGACTTTGTATATTGACTTGATCCGGTTTGTGTTCAGACTATAATGACTTCAAATGGTATCACAGAGTGGAGGAATCTAATAGAGGAAAAGTAAGGATCATGCAAACAAGTCCTTTGCACTTTTCAGGGCAAATTGTTACACTTTAAAAGCTGTTAAGAAAGTATACCATTGCCTGTTTTCTGACTGCATAGACAACAGTGCATGAATTGTCATTGGGCATTTATAGCCAGTGACAGAATTCAATGGTGCCTTTTGCAATTAAATGGTGAAGCAGCCAAGTTCATGACAAAATAGTCCCAGAGTTATTAATCTATAAAACTATACTCCTGCACAGAAGCAAGCCATGATTTCTTATCACCTTAACTAACTCAGAAATCTGGGGAAGACACCTTTGCCTTTCTAAACCTGCAGTGAGAGAATGAAAAGAACTTCCCCACCCGTCCCTGAGCAAAAAGAAGAGTTAATCTGAGGACTGGGAAGCAGTTTCTTCTCCATTACTGGCATTTTTTTTCAAACAGTGCGTCTCTAGGATAAACTGAAGCCCATGGAAGAGACATTTTCATCTCTGCTTCCTTTCAAGTTACCTCCATTTTAGAAAATCTGAACCAGATGATTGAAGCACAGTTAATTAACATGCAAAGGAACCTGCGTTGGTCTTTGATCCATAAGTATTACAGAATCACTATTAAGTGATGCTTTTTCAGTAGGAGCTCTATCTGAATTTGCTACCAGAAACAATGTATCAAATACATTTGTTTGTTTATTTAACAAAGCAAAACCACACAGGTTGCTCCCCCTCAGGAAGTTTTCTGAAAGCTTTGCTTTCAAAAAATACATTCTCCCTAGCAAGTAAAAATGAGAGAATTGATACTTACAATGATTTTAACAATTACTGACAGGTTTAAGCCTCATCCGAATAAGGAACCTCTCTGCACCCTGCCAGGGGCCAGCCGACTTCCATCAAAACTAGCATGGCCATAGAACTCCTTTTATTGGAAATATCTTAAGGGATCAGAGGTTTGTTTTGCACTGTTAGTTTGGGATTACTCTGGGTAGGTGAAATACTACTCCAATATGGCATCTTGGTGTGAGAAATATTTGTTTCACAAGAGTCAAAAATTACCAAAGGATTCAAATCACTCTCAGTGCCAGATGGAGTAACATCAGTCAGAATATGCTCAGATCCTTTGCTAGCAGCCAACTGCATCCAGTCATTTCAGAAAAAGAACCACAACACTAATAGCATCTTCCTACTAAGGTCTAATCTGCCTATGTACAAGTTTTACTAGTGTGAGTACAGATGATGTGCAGAGTTTAGGACAGCATAGCTACCCTGGTCACAGTTCTAACATGGAGACAGCAAAAGCTCAGAAAAAGCATAATTTTATTTCTCCCCATGAGTTCAATACCAGTATAAGTACCTCAAGAAGTAGACTAGAAGTGTTAGAACTAGTCAGCCCAGGTGCCCTTGGCAGCAGAACTATATAGTTAATATACAGCATATATAGGCAGCATAACTGTATCAGTACATAGGAACCAGTTTTTAATTATTTCCCCTTTCTTAAAGGACACAACCAGAGAGAAAGCAAGCCCTCTTCAGTACCTGGATAAAACTAGAAATGATCAACCAATGCATGCTCAGAAAGGCAGCGAAACCAAATCAACAGGCAGCTCAGCCCTGTTATCTGTGTTTCAGTTCCTCCCTTCTCAGAGTCACTTTTATATCCCTGTCCAAAATTGTGCTTCCAGCAAAGCAGGAGGTGTGTGGAGCCAGCCAGCTGGGTGGTAATGCAGGAGGACCCCCTCACTGTTCTTCACCTCCTTATAAAGACAGCTTTGCTAGCAGGCTGCACACAAGAGCAGGCAGGACATGCTCACACTGCCAAAGCCCAAACTGCTGCCTTGCACATGCAGATGCGCTCTTGATGGGCTGTCAAGGGAGGCAGGGGTTTGTACAGCCACATTAGGTTTCTCTGCCTGAGGGAACTTGTGCAAAACAGCAAGGTAATTAAACCTTATAGGAGGGGCCAGGTCCTCGGGGCTGTCCTACTGACAAGATGGTGTCTAACTTCATCTCACCTTGTTTTCCTGTACTAGATGACCAAAGGGAGCAGCAGCATCACACACAAGTAGCCTGAGATGTGGAGAGAGACAGCAGCAGCTTTTAGGTTAGACCACCAGGTTCATAAGCTCCTTCTTCCTCCCCTGGTGATGCCACCAAGAAGACTTAATTAGATAGTAAAAGTCAACTGGAATATCTGCCAGGAACACTGCTGTCATTCATGTTAATCACTGGAGCATCTTGAGTGGCAGCAGTAAAGGCTGAAGCAATTGGCAAGAGCATCTATAAAAGCCACACTGAGCTGGGCTGCCAAGCTCTGAGACAGGTCTGCAAGCAACATGGTCACCCATGTATTGTTGGAGACTCTGGTGCTCATATTCTTAGGCTGCCAAAAGAGACAGGAGATTGGTAAAGTGAATTTTAAGCAGACATTTCCTGGTGCCTAGTATGCTGAGGTGGCACGTTTTTTGGATGTCTCAGCTCTGGTAGCAGAAAGAATATGTAGGCCTTTGGGAAATGCAGGGTGTTTGCTGTTAGCTTTTTTTGTGTGCCCTCAGCAGTTCACAGTTGTCAAAACAAGGGCAAACCTCTTGCCTTATGAAGTAAAAGCTGTACAACAAACTTGTGGATGGAAGGAAATTCGCACTAGAACAAGCACAGGAAACCACAGAGCTGCAGAAAGGATGAGTTAATGGAAAAAAGGTTGATGTCCTGATACTGTGTAAAGGCTGTGGAAAACTACCAGCTCACACTGTCGATGTGTAGGACTGGCAGAGAGTGTCCTCAGTTAAGCCGTAGCATGCCCGCTCCAGGCAACTTCATTCCACAGATATTACTGAAGGCAGAAATTTCCCTCCATCTGCAAGAACAGTGCCTCGCCAACCATTTTTCTAAACAATGAAGAGCATGAAGAAAGCTCAGTTTTCACCAGCTGGTTAAAATTAATACAAGGCCGGATTTACTTTAATGCTCACAGTTAGTCTTTCTGTGCGCACTTGTTTTACATGTCCCTGCTGTTGTATCTCCTCAGATTACACAAGGGTTTGTTGTCAGAGAGGATGAGTATGGGGAGCTCAGGGGAAGTGAAGATGAACCATAATCACAACATTTTACATAAGGCTTGTAGCACAATGATACAGTTGCAGGGAGTGGAAAAGGAAACCTACCAAAGCAGCCAAGGCACAAGGAGATGATTAAATAACTGTCTCAGCTATGTGGCAGCAAGGGATAAAGACCTCTTAACTTCTGATTTTCAATGGAGCCATAGGAGTTTGGCCTACTGCATAGCCTAAGCAGGGCAGAAGTGGGATGCTTGTCTTGGCCTTCTTCTCACACCCCTTCTCTAGCTCCAGAGTAATTATTACCTATTTAACTGAGCAGGTATCCTTTTCTTTATTGTTGCTTGACTGGTGAAATTGTTCAGTGTAGATGTCTTTTTCATCTGTAAAGGAAAGATTTTCTCTGGTTAAGGATACCCTCAGGTACCATCTTACCTTTTGGTTTTTTTTTTTTTTTTTTTTTTTTTGATGAGCTTGTTAGTTTTTGCTGTCAGCCTTAGATAAATCAAGTATTTAGGAATGGAGTGAAATCTGATTTACAACATAAGGGATAATAATTTGGGGGTTTGTAGTGTCTTCCTATGCAAGAATACCAAATTTTTCACTAACATTAATTAGCTCTCTCAAAGCAGTCTGTTGAGGCACTAATAGCTATTTGGCAAAATAGCTGCAATAGGTAAAACACTATAATACATTTTAGTGTACTTGCATCAAAACAGATGTAAAACCAGGTGTGAGTTGCTGAAGGGCATGTAGCAAATCAGCAGTGTATCACTGATATGTGTCTTAGACATCCTACATCCCATCTCATAGTGCTTCTCAATGGTCCAAGAGCTTTCCAACCTCAAGATATTTCAAAGTGTTCTGCTAAGTTAAATATAAGTACACAGGTACATGGCTGCCACCAAGGACTCAGCATAAACAAATGGGTTTGAGCATTAGAACCATATTTTGGTTTGGAATTGTTTGGGCCAGCATCAGAGCATATATGAAATAAACCAGAAGTTTCACCTTGATAGTCAGCAGAGAAAGAAAATTAACCACACTTCAGCTAACTCTTCAAAAAAGAGCATCTTTTATGAAGCAGTTCAGTGCAATGTCAACCCTGAGCACAATTACTGGTAGTGGTACTGCAGTGCTTTGCAGATGTGCTGGCTGGGATCTCTGTTTTTGTACACTTAGCATTGCTTAAACACACACTTGGGTGAAGTCTGGCAGGAGCCTGCAGTTCCAAATCCCCCAACCCAGATAGGAGAAGTCTATGAACCACAGAGGGAAAAGAGAGACACTACCCTTCCTCCTTTTTTTACCTATCTTGCTAACAAGGATTGGGTAATTTACAAACAAAGCTTTTGTTAGGAAAGAATCTCAAATCCAGACTGAAACTTCTGATCAAAATTAGTGAGGCTGCCCTGAGAATATACGATACACTGAAAACTGTTTTTCTTCAACTGTTGAATTTGCAGATGGGTCTTCCACAGCTTCCGTAGGAGTAAGACTATAATTGTGACTTTGGCTGCTTGATGGAAGACCTGTCTCAGTCTAGTCTTTGGAACTATTCAATTCAGTGTGAATCGTTTGCTATGAAGTGGGCAAAGAAACAGGCTTCTGCCCATTGAACTTCCAGTTGGACATCAGGGAACTGCGCAGTGATGACCTCCATCCCTAGCATATGGATCTGTCAGCAAAGGAAATCTATTCAAGAAGCTATTGAACTGTTTCTGCACATCTCTGCTGCAGGTACTGCAGGAAATGCTGCAGATAGTTTGCTGCTGTCATGCTTCTGAATCAGTAACTCTCTCTGGTCCAGGGAACTAGGTTATAGGATTTCTCTGGACATCCTTTCTAGGAGTTTAGGTAATCAGTAAGTTGGGACCACTGTTTATTTCACCACTGGATCAAATTCAACTATTCCTTCCATTACCATGATGCCATGTAGCACATTTGCCTTGCTACTAAGCGATTACCATACACCACGCCAGCACTGGCTGTGTTTTCCTTACTGTACAAGTGATTCTTGCACCTCATATCATTAAAAGTTTGTTAAGTGCTAAAGGAGAGATGGTACGTAATTACCACAAATTTCCAAGGACAATGAGACACTCAGAAGCAAGTGTGAAATGATACAGAGACTTCAAGAAAAACTATTTGGCTAAAGAACATGCATGTATCATTTACAGTGATTTTGGGACTTTACAAGAATATTTTCATTTTAATGTTTTGCACTTCATGTTTTCTGATGTGTTTAACCAATTTGTTTATTGCACTTCTGAGGTTCTTCCTTAAGAGGGTCTGTTTTCTTTTTTAAGTAGTGTTTTTAATACCCTGAAGATCAAACTCACAGTAGTCCTATGTAACAGATTTTAAATATTAATAGCAGCATACTAGTAATGCCGTAGGGTATAATACTGTCTTTTAAAAATATATACCAAAATGACTTTAATAAATAACATCACAAATCTGATGCTAGACTAAAAGTAATAAATTTTAATTCATACATATTTGCTCCCTTATGCCCACTGTTGTAGCAGTTCTTTCAGAAACATTACCATAAAAAGATCTGAAATTTCAGAATCCTCCAACAGCATATCATATTTGTCTTTGCACAGCCTCTGCTGTTTCCAAATAAAGAAGTGTTTGATCTCTCTTAATGTATCCAGATACTGCACAATGACTGTCTGCCCAGGACTGTTTAGATCCGCTCCTTCTCTTTATACTTTGACTAACGCTTGGTTGCAGCAGCAACCCTAGCTTACCTTATCTATTTGTGGGTTAGGAGTTCGGGTTTAAGCTGCTGGCCTCTACTGGCTGAATAAGGCAGTGAGGTATCATCACAGGTGCCTTTATGTGACTCACCTCGGGGAGAAGAGCAATAAAGGCAAACTGAGGAACATCCAGCCGTTCATGGGCATTATCTCTTTTGGGGAAAGGCTGAAGACTTTTTGGAATTGTATAGAACAATGTCAGAAGGTAGTTTGCTACTCAGTCAAGATCCAAAGTCTGATGACCTTTATATTTTCAAAGGTCAAATGGCATATCCACGTAGATAGGTACATATGTTGGTATACAGTGTTCCTGCATTTAAAGGAGAGCTTTTCTACCACAAGCAACTCAGCTCACTTGTCAAAACATCACATTGCCAAAGAACAGCTCTGCAGAAAAAGAAATATCCTTGATCACGGAGCACTGTGCAGTTATTGAAGAGTTTTTATTGTTGAAACCTTGAAGAGAGACATTTCCAGTTCAAGAGGAAAACATTTATCAATACAGAAATATGAACAACCTATGCAAGTAACAGGAAGAAAGGCTTGTGTGCCACTAGAATGGTTAACACTCCCTGTGTAGTTCGGTTCATTTGGAGAAGGCCTTTGCTCCAATTCAGCCCTTAGCAGGCAGTCAAAACATACATGGGTGCAAGCATAATAATCCTTTCTGCTTTCATCTAAACTGGGATTTTCAATCTTCTTTTAGCTGTGCAACTGTAAAGCCTTCCAAGTGATTCTACAACCTCCCACGTGCTAAATGTAAGCCCACTTGCCAGCAGGATGGCTTTTTTGATTGTGCCTTTGGGTGAACCCCTTTAGATTGGAGACTCTCATAAGCACACACAGACAAAAAAGAGCAAAAGGCACCAATTTAGAAGGCTGCCCCTTAGGAGCAGCTGGAATCTCACTGCATGGAACACACAGAAAAACAACGTAGAAAAGCATACTAAAAGCAACAGTCATAGATGAATGAGGTGGGAGGAAGGTAGGGCATTTGCTGGCTCCCAACTGCTCTGACAGTGTAAATCCTCCATGTACTGCTCAGGAATATGTTGTCCCTGCCACTGAAGGAGCACTACCAGCCATTCACACAAAAGCAAGGTGTGTTCTAAAGAATGATTAGAGCTTTTTTCCCCTTGCACTAGAGATGTTATCTATGCCATGTGCTGCAGTTTCTGCTCTAATAAATACCTTTGTTTAATGAATAATATGTAGGGGAAGATTCCATGATGTAAAAGACTGGTTAGACGAGCTATAAACCTACTGAAGAATTTCAGAGTGATATCGTAAAATTTTTTCAAGTTCAGCTGCACACTGAGGATGTGTTTCTCTTTTTCCTGTGGGAGGTACCTACTTTCATTTTAATGCGCTTCTTTCTCACATGGACAGTGTGGACTTAATATACACCTGCATATTTGTGAATTTTGGGCACAAAAGAACTTGTTCCTCCCCAGGAAATTTTCCACTGCCTTTGCCAAAGCTTAAACCTAAACCCAGATTGGGCAGGTTCGGCCTATAGAGAGCTGTGGAGAAGGGGAGAACAGTGCTGCTGAACCAACCTTTGGAGAGATTTAGCATTCACTCCGCCATGCAGGGCTAATTTGCTGGTGAGTATTTGAAAGAGACAATATGGCTAATGCCTGGCCCACCTTGGGCAGCACAACAGCAGTACACCTGATGTACCAAAGTCAGAAGAAAGAATTGCTCCTTTTTTCTCTTCAGGGCATCTTCCAGCAGCCTCAGTGCAGAGCAAAACCATCAAGGTGCATTTTACAGTCACACAGGGTCAGAAGTTTCCTGCCCCAAGAGGTGCCGGCTGAACAGAGGTGGGCGGAAAAAAAGCCACACAAGGCAGTGTTAATTTTCCATCACACACTTCATCTGACCACTAGTCCAGGCCCCTGCCAGTTCCCTCTACCCCCAGGACAAAGGAAAGAATAACCTACTGCAAAGCATTGCAGAAACTTGAAGATACATATGTGGGAGGCAGTTTCTCAGTGTTAGAGATGCACAGCACCCTGATGAAAGGGGGAATTGAAACACTCACTGCACTGTAAAGGTGAGGTCCCTGCAGCCAGGCAGAGGCAGCCTGCAGAGCAGATCTGCAGAGAGCAGGCACAGCAAATGGAAAAGCACCTTATCTTCATGGTGATCTGATGATTCAGTCTCAGGATTTTCTGTTAAGTCTGGTAACATGAGAACAAAGTGTCATTTACTACTATGTGATTCAACTCAAATCAGGTCAGATTGCTAACTCATTCTATGGAAACCACCATATTGGGTGATAGAATCCCAGAATAGTCAAGGATTGATATGAATCTCAAGATCTTTTCTTTCACAGGAAGCTCAATGACAACCTAGAAGGCATTAAGATTTAGAAAAAGATGATCTTTATTAGACCAAAAACCTGTTAGATCAGAAAATGCTAAGTGACTAGGTAAGAAAGTAAGACAGAAGAGTAGCTTGAAAGACTTATAAACAAATCTCTCCCTTCCCACTGTATCCTAGTAAGTCAGTCCATTGCTCTCAAGATACCATTTGGAGTTTATTGGTGGGTTGCAACTATCTGCTGAGTCTCCTCAGCTCTCTAAGAAGTTTTCTCTACATAGACATGGAGCTCAAAGTATGCTTTATGCATCTGTCAGTGATCTGTTTCTTTCTTGTTGTGCTGCAAATTGCTGCCTTGCTAGAGCCTTACTGCTGCTCCCTCTGATCCACCTCATAATCCAGATGTCTCCTTCCCGTGGGCAGATTAAATTGCTCCCTAAGGGAAAGAGCATCCCTTCTCCTTCCAGAGGTCTCTTCTTACAGGGGGATAATCTATGAAGCAAGAGCAAGAAAAACAGATACTGTTCATAATGAATAGTTTTCACTGTTAGTCAGCAGATGGCAATCAATATTTGTTACTCTTTGAACTGTGCTAGGTGATCTTGTGAGACGACTTGACTTTCTGGCCTTTGCTTGTGGTAGCACCACAGGTGCCTCAGCTCAAGGGACCTGCTCTAAGGACCAGCACTGAGAAAAGTGCTTTCCAGCCTCTTTATTTCACACAGGCAGGATAGAGGGACACATGCAGTGAGGAATCAGTCCTCAAGTCTGTGGGGCGACGGATATGATGCAGATGAAGATAAAAAGAGAAGACGTCATCAGATCCTCCCACAAGCTAGACTTTGTAAATCTGAAGAGGAACTTTCAGCATGCAAAACTTGGAAAGAGGACATTTCTAAAGAAAACCACTTGCTTTGACAGTATTTTGGGGGTGGTGGGTGTGAGATTCACAGTGTTGAGACACTGAATTTGTCAAAAGATTGGGAAGATTCTTTAGCCAAGAAGCCCCAACAAATATCTGTTGGGAACAGACTCCTTGTCAGATCTGATTGAAGCTATCAAGGGAGTCAACTTTAAAATGGTATTACCATATCTGTTGCCAGTAAGTGTTTTCAGAGAGTGATATAAAACTAAAATACATGTATTTAAATGTAAAGTCATACAAGACTTATTCTATTAAATGTTATTTTCTGTCACATTGGACAGTAAGAAAAGGCTGCAGAAGCAAACACCAGAACACTCTCCCTTTTTTTCAGGAGGTTGCATAAATGTATGGTCAAATGTTGTGTGTGTGTGTATTATGCATGCCAAAGTAATTGTCAACAAGAGCCTGATGACTGAAGGAGTAAAGAACAGGCTCTTCCTTGTTCTGCCAACAGCTCAAGAGTTTAGTACTTCTGAGCCCATTTTTTCCAAAAAGTACTTTTTCCTTTTTCTTTTATTTTTTTTTTAACCTATATTGCTCTTGTGCATGAGGAAATAATTCCCACCCAAGCATCTACCTCTTTGTCAACTCTTAACTACACTATGAAAATCTCTGGAGCACCACCATGATAATTGCAAAGCATGTAGAAGCACTTCCACATACACATGCTAGAATGTTATTAATGCAGGCAATAAACTCCCAGTCCTGACTAAGTGCTGTGACCTTCTTCCTGTCACTGTGCCCATTTCATCCATTTTGCCTTCTGTGGGTATGCAGTTTTTCAATGGGAGGAACTGTGGTGTTACTTTTAAGGAGACATTCAACTCTTTGCAGGCCTGGAGCTAAAACCTCCATAACTAAATGAAAATCATCCATGATAGAAACTGGGCATACCCAAAACTCAGGGAAGCTGAGACCAGGGCCTTCTCTGAGTTGCACCAGTCTTGTTCCTCCAGCATTTTCACCTGACAACACTAAATGAGTTGAAAAAGCTTTGGGAAAAACCTCAGCAGCACACAACCTCACTGCAAAAAATTATTCCTTGCTCAGCAAAAAAAAAGAAAAGGAAAGTGAGTAAAACAATGTGAACGATTTATATCATTCCACTTAAACAGCTTTTCAAAGGGCGGTGTGTAGGCATGCCACAATAATTCATTTTTAAGCAGTATCTCACTACTGTTATGAAGTGGACTCTGTGAACTGGCTGGCTGAGGCACTGTGAGGCTGAACCTGCTGGCTCCGAACATCCTCCCCAGCCCTGCCTTGCTGAGAGTCTCTGAGGTTAAGCTCAGAACATCTCATTATATCCTGTGCCATTTTCACAGCAAAAGCAACTGCTATCCTAACAATGGCATTACAGCTGAAACAATGACCTGTGGGCACTTTGTGTGCAGAAGTGCCAGTCTCAGCTCTCACAGCATCCAAATCCAGCTTTTTATGTCAGGAGGTTATAAGACATGAGGATACAAGGTGAAGCTTTACTCTCAGAACTTTCTCAGCATATGGTGTACCTACAATGGGGACAACACTGTGGAAGAACAAAAGACCATGGCCTCGAAAAGATCTTTCTCTAAATCTTGCCATATATTTGCTAAATCACACAGGTACAATTAAGCACACACGTGTGCAAGCACCTGGACCCAGATGGCTCAGTTTTCAGTGAAACCAACAGTGGAGAATATACACACCCTTCTGAGCCCCTTTCCACTTTTGGAACAGTGTTTAATAGCCCCAGTGTAAACAGAAGTTTTCTCTTTCTCTGAGCTGCTTGGGCTGTAGGTCACAACGTGTTATGTGAAGGGTGGTGAGTACTTCATTTTCCTACACGCAGTCTTGGACACTCATGGATGTCTCTGCTTGATCTTCTGGACTTTCTGGAAGCACCGTCTAATGAGCCCCTCTGCTAACCAGTGAGGTTTAAGCTTACATGAAAGGACTTATCAGAATCTTAAATTTTTGCTTGAGCTTTAACTGATGTTTTGCCTAATTAGAGCATTCTTTCATTTTTGATTCTTTTTTTCTAAATGTCAAAGCCAGTTGCTTCAAAGAATCATTTCAATCACCCCTGCAGGAAGAGAGAAAATTGCTCAGAAAGATAAAAGAGAGCACAAGAGAGGGAGGTGCAGACAGATAGACAGAGTGCAGAACAAAATATCTAATGAAAGCCTGATCCTACTCCCACTACAGTGAATCTGCAGAGAAAGTAGAGAAATCAAATATAATTTTTGCACCTAAGACACATCCATGACAATATACCAGAATAGTAAATGCGACTTTTGTGACATTCATGAGAGATATTTTGGATGAAGCTCCTTTCCTTCAACAAGGCAGATCATAGCAATTCTGTGCCCCAGGTATGATATTGCTGATGCACATTCCAGCTCAGAAGAGCTCCACAACAGCTAATTTTAATTCTGCATTTTCAATTCCTTTCTTCTTTCCGCCAGCAATTTAACTTCAATGGGATAGGCCTTACATCACAATACCACAGTACGTTTTCCCCCTAAATACACACCATGTAATGTATTAAAACTTTGTGATAGAAATGTGTTATTTGACATATATCTGTAATATTTTCATGCTCTGCAGTCACTTCAGTGTGTTTCTGTTCTAGGTCATACTGACAGAAATGTGTAAATGTGGAATTCAGAAGAATGAACTGTAGCTGCATCGCTATCCAAAATATCAATCATGCTTCAGCCTAGGGTGAAGTGTCTTATCTATACATTTTAACAAAAAAACTGAGGACCTGATGCTGAAAACAATCTGTAAATACAGAACCACTGACTTCAATGGGACTCTGCATGGAAATACCTATGCAGCACTGCACCATACGATGCAGATATAGCCAAAGGGAAAATTCACACCAGCTTCTAAAGGGGTTTAACTTAAGTTCCTCATTTTCAGAATAATGCTTATGATGCCTGCGTAGCTAGTGAATAACAGAAGCTATATTTACTGGTGGGGGAAAGGGATGATTCAAAGCACTGTGGTTTAATATCAAAAGCAGGTGATTTGGTTAGCCTTTCCCAAAAGCATTTAACTAAAGTTCTGTGACGGACCACGATCTTTCATAACACTGAATAGATACAGATAGGTCCTAGCATTTGAAGGAAGAACCTATCTGCTATCAAAAATGTTCTTAGAAAAACATATCTGCATTTTATCACACAGAAACACAAGTAAATCTAAGAACTATGGATATTTCTAGCCTAAATCTGGTATTATCCAATTACCCAGATTCCCGTGTGAAAGGAAAAGACAAATTCAATGGCAAAAAATAAAATGGCTCAAAGATCAGTGTGTCTTGACTCTTTTTTTTTTTTTTTTCCAAATTACATGGCAGCAGATTATCTGCCAGTGTCCGTATTTTAGAAATGTCAAAAAAGGTGTAAGGATAAGACGGATGGCTTAATGGCTGGAAAGCCTGCCTTCATTCCATCACACAAGATAAACACTCGAGGAGACCTGATAGTGATCTCCTAACAAGCTCCATACAGAAAAGACTTGTGATACCAGAAGGATAATTAAGCTAGTAGCAAATAGTGCTGCAAGATGCATTGATTGGAACCTAAAAGAGTTCAGAGCCTAACAAAAGACATTTGTCTTTTTTTGACATATCACACCAGTGAAATGGTGACCAATTAGGGAACTACTGAGCTGACATTACCTCCCAGGTCCCCACACTGCAGTGACCAACCCCAAACACATGATTGGGATGTGATATTTTTGGCTTACAATTAACTTTCTGGATGTGTTACAGGTGTAAACATATGCATGCAGTCACATAGGCACATACACAGAAATGCCATGTGAATCTCACAAGGCTACTGCTTTTCTAGACTCTAGCCAAGGAATACAAGAAATGGTTCAAATAAAATAGGAAGCCCAGTAAACATCCTTGCCCCAACTTCTTTGCTCTCTTGTGTGTTCTTTAGTTTGGACCTAGGTCCCCTGCATAGCCAGGGCCTCCTATTCAAAGCTTTTCTTGTGACCCTTTGGTAGTTCTTCCATTTCACCTAAGTATACCTGGTCCTTCAAAGAAGTCATAGGCAAAAGTCTCAACTCAGGGAATTTTTATTTATTTCATTCAAACTACTGCCTACTAACAAAAACTTCAGATCATTAATTCATGTAATTAATTTGAGGGGGAAAAGGAGTGCCAACATTTAAGACCTTTTCTTCTTTCTAGGGGTGGGCACAATCTGAACATAAATTTATTTATTATATACTCCACCCCTTGCTCTGGTCAGCTAGATAATTTGGGTTAACATTAACATAGTACCTACTGCATGCACCTTGTCCCTGTAAAACATACAAGCAAGAACATCAAAGCAGTTTAAACTATTCATTATATCTTAGCGCAAGAACCATTATCTTAGTTCAAAGACTGACATTACTAATAGAGATACTAGCAGGTTCATAAATCCAGCAGGGCATTGTCCAGGCCCCAAATGGGTGGTGAACACTCTGCGTAAGCCTCTCCCCATAAGTAAAGCAATGCATTGAGGGTAGCAGCTCTCCTGGAGCTTGTTCCATGCCCTGTAGCATTAACTGAGCTCTCACCTCGCTCCAGCACTTGCAATCCTTTAACCTTCACCTTTTGAACTTTGAAGGGCTTTTTCTTTCACTTCCTCATATCCCCCACCTCCCTTCAGAAATATGTGAATCCCTACATGGTAAAAAAACCCTGACAAACATGCTAAAATTGCAAAGCGTTTACCTGCATTTACAATCTCTAGCTAAGGAGAGGTTAAAGAGGGAGCAGCTATGGAGTTCCATTTTACTCCATCTTATCCACTATTAAGATGAACATACTAGAACCACACTTGCTTTATATAGCCTAGGCTCTGTTTCATTTGACATGCTTTAAGAAAGACATGTGCACATTTAGTTAACATTTGAGCTAAACCAAATGGAATGTTGCAGAAAAAGCTCTGTAGAAGGCTACCCGAGCAATGCAATTAGATTTAATTAGGCTTACAGCGGAAGAAAGCTACATAGGCACCACACTAACACACATGTAAAAATAGAACAATAATGGGGAGTGCAGGGGGGAGAACACAGAAAGCATGTCAGAAAAATAAGTGGGAAAAACTGGTAGGGAAGGGGATGACAGGGGCAGGCCTGGAGCCCTGCCTAGTTGAACAGTACAGGGAGGGACAGGCTCATTCAGAAATATTCCTAGGGCAAACATGAGCCTAACGTTACCAAGAAGCAACATTAGCTCATCAGGGAATTCTGGGTGCAAGATGAAGACACATTCCTGGCTGGGATTCATAATGTGTAATCTTTACATCTCCTTGGCCTCAGAAAGAATAGCATTGCATGGACAGGACAGGTTTGCTAGATTTTTTCCTTCTGCTAGTCTGAGGACAGCATGGTTTTCACAAACTGACAAAAAATAAATAGGAGAAGCAGCTGTAGGTTATATAAGTAGTAGCTGTGGACCTGAAAAATACTGAGGACTTTTGATCTATCCTCTTGTAAAAAAATAGGCTATTCTGCTTGGCCGCAAGACCTGAAACCATCTGCAGCAGGAGTGGAAATTCTAGCAATATATCAGTGAAATAATTGTTGTTTGCTCCACAGTTACCTGCATTTGTTTCTGCTAAGGAAGGAGACAAGTAATCAGTGAGGGCAATGGGCTTCATAAATCATTTTGTAAAGAAAAAAATGGACATAGCTGAAAACACAAATGCACCAGAAGATAAGACAATAAAGGTATTTGTCCTAAATAAACCCCATAGTTAACAAGGCTGAAGCATTTCACTGCGTTCCTTTACTTGGCACACACATATGGCAAGTGACATTCCCAAATCTTTGCTACATTTACTGGTCTTCTACATGTGTCAGCTTTTTGCTTTTTCCTGTGTTTGTAGGAATTCTCTCTGAGACAGCCCCATTTCCAACTTGCCTCTTTTAGAAAGATTTGCAGATGAAAGGAACAAGATATATTTTTAGGAGACCTACATCACTTTATGCAAGGCTCCTCCAAGCTCTACTAAGTGAATGTATTATTCACCTGAGCTGTTTGTCATTAGAGTAGGCAAAAAAACCTGAGAAAAGCAAAGAAGAAATGTGACTATGAATGGGAACGCTGACTTTGATCTACTTGAAAGGTTTCAAGGTTCATCCCTTTGGAGTATTTAGATGATGTGAGGGTGTGCCTACTTTTCTGAAGAGAGGTAAGTATTTGAGGTAAATGAAATCTAGGTATGAGTTTAGATTATGATAGCAACAATAATGCTGATACAAAGCTTTCAAGAACTGCAAAAGAAAGGACTTTCTACAAAATGAAGAAAGCCTTTTGTTCCCTCCTTGGGACGAAATTTTATATAAAATCTGGATTTCATACAATGTGCTCTCCAAAAAGAAAGGAGGTATACTGTACACAACCTTGATTTGGCAGGGGTTACGGTGAATAGGGATAACTGTATGCATATGCTTGCTGATGCACATATTCTGAAGGCTTTTTGTTATACTGCAGTCTGTGACCCAAACCAGCCCTCAGCAGACTCTGAGCTACAACGCACCTAACAAATATGCCAATGAAGACCAATACCCTGCTTTGGGTTGCAGAAATAATGGTTCTAACAAATCTATATTATTAAGGATAAATTTCTTCATCATTCATCTATAAACTAAACTGCAGAATTATGTGTTCAGTCCATTTCCAAGGAGGTGAATTAGAAGTTAATTGCTACACCTGTTTTATGACTGACTTGCATGTAATATATGCAGATATTTGTCTTTTAAAGCCTTTCTAGATATGACTTTCTGTTTTCAGACTGATTTTTCTAACAGTTCATACCAGGACAATCTGAAAATAAGCACAGAGGCACCTAACAATGAACAACTAGATAATCAAAAGACCTCAAATCCTTACTTTTACCTTAAATATTTTGCAGTTTCTGGATGCTCAGTGAAGACAATCAGGCTGTTGATTGAAGTGTTGAGAGTCAGCCAGTGGAATGTAGTGCCCTGTTGGAGTTGTGAATGTTACTTTGTATTGTGTAAAGAAATGATAGGCTAAATATCATTTACCCTGCCTCTGTTTGGAAGCACAGAACAAAGATGTTAGAACTGAAATTTTGGCCAGAGGCTCAGTAAGCCTAAGACAAAAGCCAAAAGAAACACAACACTTGGATCATGAATGGAATGGAAGGGATGAACAAGATATCTGACTCAACTTGGAGAGAGTGAGGAATAAAGTTCAGTTATAGCCCTATTAAAAGAAAGGAGACTTCTGTTTAGAGGAAAGGAGAAGAAAATCTGGACTTCATTGGTGCCAAATTTAGAGTCCTGCAATGCAGCACAAGTGTCAAAGCAGTGGTTCTGCCTCATACTTTTGCTCATTTCACTTACCTCCTTTAGCACTCCCTTTACTTGTGTATTTGCAGCAAGTAGTAAAATGTTCCCAGCATTTGGCTGGATGGAGCATCCTGCCTTTCTGAGGGGGTCTCTGGCAATCATTGGCACTTCCTTCTGAAAATGTTGGAACAACTATTTGGCTAAACATCAAATTAGATGTCTGTCATCATTAAGACAGTATGGTGGCTGATGTTTTTACTGCTTTTCTTGACTTCCATGGTCTCACATAATGTATATAGCTGACCTCTGCCAGGCACATGGTCCTGTTACTTGCAAAACACAGATGGATTCACGTCGTCATCTAAAGTGTAAACAGTTATTTGAAAGGTAAAATTGAACAGCAGTGGCATGTACATTTATTTACATGAGTTGGTATGGAAATGTCACTTGAAGCAATAACATTTGTTCTGACAGAACATATGGAGAATGAAGATAGTATCTTTGCATTGTACCAACATTAATAACAACTCTGGTACCCTATAATTACACAGTGAAATATTGAACCAGAATGAGTTCTGAATCACCCATATAAGAGTTAGTCAGCAATACTCAGCAGAGTTGGAGCAGAAATAGGTGTGGGAAGTCAGCAAGACAAAGCTATAACAGTGAAAACACCTGACAAACCCATCACTCTGCATAAACATCAGGAGTATCGCACTGACTGATTCTCCAGAGCCTTTCCCTATGCAAAGGCAGGAATCAGTTGCAGAAAAAGAACACAAGCTGGGTAGACCACAGTACCATCAGCTGGAGAGTTTGTAAGAGATAAATACAGGCTATATACCCAATTTGTATTTGCTTTATTACCTCTGGGATGTCTGGCATCTAACCACCCTTAACACCTCTGGTCACTCCTCTCTAGATGAATTGTTTGAAAACTTGCAAAAGTCACTGTTTAAATACATCCCCTGAAGGTAAGTCAATTGTAGATTAAGTTTTTTAAGATGTTCTCTTAGTACACTTATACAGGCTTTTTGCCAGCACTTCATTAGAGGCAACAGCTGCAGATCGGGTTTTAAATTACCACTAATAAAACACTGGCTCAAGTCTCATCCAGAGATCTGGATGAGACTAAACATTCTAGTTCTGATTATTTCACGTTTTATTCAGGAGCCAGTCCTATCCCTCATGCCCCAGAGAGATCAAGCAGGCTGATGCACAACAGTTAATTTCTCAAGTACAGCTGTAAGTGTCCCAGAGCTATTTTCTCTGAAGAGACAGCTGCTGTGATCAAGTTGTTTTCTTTCCTAACTCTACCTGTGGGAACTGCTCTACAGCCTGGAACTATCAAGTGTCACTTGGTATTGAGACCTGATCCAAGGTCTGGTGGTGTGAGCTGTTTCTTCAGTGCTGCTCACTCCTATTCTAGTGCACCTCTCCCAGGAGTATCTCCAGTGGCAAATCCACAGACTTTGTGGTTCTGTTCTAGACAGCACGTTTTTTCTATCTAGTACCTTGAAGAGCTATAATCTCCTTTACCTCAGCTGCTGAGATCTAGGCTTCTCAGCTGGTTCTCCTTCTGGGGACAGTTAGTGAAACAGTGGATGACGAAGCCTGTCCTTTCAGGAAAAGTCAAAGGATAACTGAAAGTAAGTGAAGGGAAGGAGGGTATATACCTGAAAAAGACATTGTGGTTCAATGGTGACAAATGCTGAGATTTTCCCCAAGATTTTTAGCTGCCTATATTTGACCAAAATAGTTACAGACATCCTTAAATGTGAAAATAAGGCACTGAAGTAAGAAAATCAAGTGTTTGGTTCAGATTGAAGTGTTTCAGCAAATTGAGAAAAAGCAAATGAATGAGAAAGCCAATGAAGAGGAATAATTTTACTCCTAGGAACATTAAACATATTTGAAAAAGGATGTCAGAAAGATCAGGTCACGGAGCTCAAACCATTTACAAAACAAACTCAGCAAACACACTGCTGAAGGTATCACTCCATTGAAATGCCTAATAGGACTGTAATGGGATTAAAAGTGTTTTCCAGGGAAAGATGAATAATCTATTCATGGGTTAAGAAGTGCTTTTTGTCTAGGAGTGGAAATATTACAACAAAGACTTGGGAAGTGACAGTCATTGTAGACTAAAATGCCTAGAGGAATGTTAAATTCTGTCTGGATTTTCTTTAAGTATAAAACAAGGATCTGGATCATGTGTATGCTTTTAAATGCTTCTTCAGTTTGTCCTCGCTCAACACCAAACTGAAAGGAACAGAAGATTGAGCATAAATATGTGGAACAGTTTGGCTCTTGTCATGGCTTCTTTTGTCCCTTTGTGTGATGGTTTAGAGGGTTCAGGAATAACTGAGATCACAGAGAACCATCAGGTGAGATACTCCTTCCCATCCTGGGAAGACCATTGCCTCACGCTGATATAGGACAAGTCTTTGACATCAGTCTGTGCCTCTGCCTTGATTCTACTTTTCTGGGAGCAGTATTGAATAAAATCAGGATTGTCTTAGCTGTATTTGCCTTGGGATAACTCACCTGCACAAGCTATTACAACGTAAACATAAGAAAAACAAGTGCTAATGCTGAAGACAGAAATGAGCTATTGTCATTACAATCTTATGGAGGTACCCTCTGCAACAGCCTAAACCCATCTTTGATCTCATAATGTGTAAGATTGAAGCTCATGCCAGCCTATCTCATTGTGAAAACCCTTTCTCTGTCAACTAAGGTATCATAGCTATCTCTAGGATGTAACACTGAAACAATATAGCCAGTAGGGAAAACCCTGCAGCTTTCTGGCATGAGGTCTTGGACATTTTGAAATTCCTTCCAGTGTCAGAAATAAACCCACAGCTGCTAGATGTGATAGCTAATGCTGCTGAACAAATATAAGGGACTGCAGAGTACCAGGGAGCTACAAGACTGTGCTTGCTGAAGAGGAAAAGAAATAGGCATGACAGTCACAGCCTGTCATAGTTAAGCAAATGAAAGATTAGCTGAGAGCAACCAAAAGGAACTGTTTGCTATCAAACACCAACAAGAAGAGCAAAAATAAAACAATCTCATAATATTTTCTTCAGGGATGGAGGTATAATCTGTCCCATTCTGTGCACTATCACCAGACTTCAAACCAAAATTAACTGAAATTGATCAATTTTCTGCAAAAATCTGGTATCACTGAGATGAGTTTCTTCATCTGTGCCAAGTGCTTATGTTGTTCTCTTAAGGACTTTTTGTTATCTCTGAAATATGCCAGCATCCTACCCAGCTTTAATTTTTCACCTTTAAGGGAATTCAGGGCACAATCTGCCATACTGTGAGACAACTGCCATGCTACAGAGGAAACTAAGGCAGCATCTCACATTGGTTGCTGCCCCAGGCTGAATGCCATCATGGACAGTTGTGATTGTGGTTCTCCAGGCTCTTCTAATGTCTCTTCTTAGTTATTACTGCCCTGCCAATGTCAGTTCTTGTCCTTGTCTGGGAATCATCTTCCCTTGGCCCAGCAAGCACTGCTGGCACTGCCCTTAGGACCTCCAGCACTGCCAAGCTCTGGTGTTTGAAATACCTCCCAGCCATGGCTCCAGCAAGCCCATCTATTCTCGTGTAGCCAGCCACCTGGCTTCATGGCCATACCAAGCCTAGCTCATGGACACCAAGGTACCTAATGCTGAAGAGGAATGTTTTTTCACTTCCTGATGCCCAGCTCCAGTGTGAAGCATCGTATTACTCCAGGCCATTTCGTTTTGCCATATGTGCTTGTGCTTTTCCATTTTCTGTCTTCCTCCTTTTTCCTCCTACTGCCCCAGTTTGTTTCTCAAGATATGCAGAGCTGAAGGCAGTCTGACTTTTGAATTTGGCCTGCTTTTGGCAGTGACACAAACATACAGCTGTTTTCCTAATAATCAGGAAGTGCTGAGGAGTTGTGTGCAAAGGAAAATTAGGCTAGCAGGACCCCACTCTTTCCAAGCCCATCTACTGCTGGAGTGAGAAGCAGGCACTGGAACAGCTTGGTGTTGGATGGCTGCCACTCTAGGGCCACCATGCAAGGGCCATTCTCACCAAGGTGTGGCTATCTTTTTCCAGCAAGGTAAAATAGGACTCACTGCTCATGTCCTTTCCCAAATTTCCCTCATTCTGGAGTGATGCAGTGAAGTGGCCTGGCATTACTGACTGTGGCTGGGGAGGCCCTTTCATTCCCATGAACATGGTGGTAGTTCAGATCAGGTGACACATTATGAAGAGACTCAATCTCAATACAAATTGGCCCAGTGTCATTCATTTCAGGGTAGTTTTATTTACTGAATTTCAGAATTAAATGGATAGGTACACTATTTAGACTGGAAATGTTCTAAAAAGATCAGAAAATAATGTCAGAACTCTGATGAGAAAAGTTTGAGTCTCTATCACTATTACTACAGAGACAAAATATTTTTTGATGGTAAAGATCATCACTTTTAGTAACAGAGCAATCCACAATAAAAAACCTATTCTTGTGTTTGCAAATTCTAAACAAGAATTCTTAAAATGCAGAAAGTGCTTACAGTGCATGCAGTCCCATTCTTTTCTATGCACTCCCACGTGTGTCTTATGATCTGGACAAACAATTCCACACCACTGTTCAGCCAATCTGATTTAAAAAATAATCAACAGTATTTGCAGACTTATTTGTTCCATAAATTGAAGTCCATTTTCCTTTCATTCTAATGCTGTTAACTCTTCCTCAGGGGAAGACCTGTCTTTGAATGGCACTGAAGTCAGATGGACGTTGTTCATAACAAATTCCAGAACACAATGTCTAGCTTACAGATACCTGAACAAGCATGCTGTCAGAATACAGTAAGTAACTGCACACTAATACAACTTACTATGTATGTGATATGCATAGAAAAATATGATCAACCATAAACTGGCAATTACTCCGTAATACTATATATAGTATATTATATATTGTTGAAATGGCCCTGAGGCAGCAATGGGTGTTGAGAGCCATTCCTGGGCAATGTCTCTGTCTCCATCTGGAGCTGGAGGAGAGACATGGCAGGCACATGCCTGTATTCTGTCTCCCATGGGTAGATGTGCGAAGAACTGGTGAATGCTCCACCCCTGGCAGTGTTCAAGGCCAGGCTGGACAGAGCCTTGGGTGGCATGGTCTGGTGTGAGGTGTCCCTGCCTATGGCAGGGGGTTGGAACTAGATGATCTTAAGGTCCTTTCCAACCCTAACTATTCTAGGATTCTATGATTCTGTGTTGCAGCCCAGCTGCAAGAAGTGGGCAGGGGAGTGGTGCAAGGGTTGCCCTGGTGCCTTTGGCCTCATGCTCAGGTCCATGTGCATGTGTTGTGCGGTGGCAGCGGTGGCCACAAGGAGAGTGGCACAGCTGTCCCAGACAGCTTTCCCATCTTCCCTCTTCCTCCATCTTTGTGTGGCTGGTAGTGTGAGCCTTCTCTCACCACATGTCCTGGTAACAACTCTGGGACAGCAGGCAGAGAAAACACAGTGAAGCCATTGTGCTCTTCCCCCGCCCCCTCGTGGGGGTCATGGGCTGTTGCCTAATGTGCACCCGCTACTATCTTGAAATGATGACCAAAATCATTAATAGGTACAGGCCAGAGGACTGACCCTGAGGGGAGCTTGTTGTGGGGGGCTGAGTGCAGCATAGGCCATGCCATACCCTCACCCCCCTCAATGTGATTTTGGAAAGTCCAAAATACAAAATCAATTTTGTTTTCTTAGTATAAATCAGACACCTGAAGAAACCAGACTCTTGCAGTGTATGCTTCTGCTTAATTTAAAAGTATTCACCTGACTAATAAAAGTGACATTTATTTCATGTGAAATACTGGCTTCACTACTCCTACTCCAATCCATGATAGCATCTTTTCAGAGGAGTTTATCTAATCATAACTCTTCTAACTAAATCAACAATGCAGTTGGATAATTGCAGTGTAGCTGAGCTAGTTATATCAAAAGCATCTAAAAACAGTACTGCTGAAATCAGAAAACTGAGATAGTTTCAAGATACCTCCTATTTAGCAATCAGAAAACAAGTGTGAAAACCTCAGTTATTCTGGGCTCAGTAAACAGCCATCAAACACAGTCATGAAGAAATGGTTGTTGACTCTACCAGGAAAGGAATGGAAGAGGGACAAGATTCAACAACTCAGAAGCATTAGAACATTTACCATAGTCCTAAAACAAGAGCATGGGACTTCTTGTGAAGACATTATGTCTCTTTCTGTCACCAGTCTTGAGAGACTTGAGTGAAACCATTTTCCACCATGTAACTTATTCACCTCTCCTAAACAATCCAGCTTTTATAGTATTAGCTCTTTGAAACCATAAACTTTTTTATTGTGGATTTCCTTTCTCCCATCACTGGTGAGACTTCTGAGCACCAAAGCAAAGACAAAGAGAATGAAATGGAAAATACCTGCTCATGCTCCTTGAGGCAGAAGAATCAACTTTTTGGTGTGTTTATGGAAACTCATTTCTGAAATGACACCAGCTAATGATTTTACTTGGTGAAATGCGCTTATGCTTCTGAGCATCTGATTGTCCAGGTTTAAAAAAAAAAAACCAACCGCTGCTCTAAGGCAAGCAAACTTTGATGCTTCAGTTCATTGCTCCCAACTCCAGACAGATAAAATGGCTATTGTTGTGTACAGAAAAATGTTGGATGCTACATATTGAGGATCTAGGGATCAGATGGAAAAACTAGGGACACATTATTACTGCTGGTATTTGTCTTTCACAACAGTTTTCTGGAGTAGTCAGGATGGCTGGGAAAAGCCTTCAAAGGGGGAAACTAGTTATCAGTATTTAGATGAAAACAATACAAATAGGAAAACAAAATGAATGAAAAAGAAAAAAAAAAAAAAGGGAAAATATTTAGGCAGCATGTCTGTCTCCCTTCCACAGAGGATGATCTGTGAGTCTCTATTGCCCACCTGTGCATTACTCCAGGGCATACTTCTGCAGGTCCATGGCACAGGTCCTGGGGATGTTAGCCATATGAAGAGTTTTGACATGCGGCTTATAGGATGGAGAAGACTGATTGTTCTAATGAACATACCACATCTGTCCTTCCATCCTTCTTTCTACTTCCCCTCTCTGCTAGATATATAAGGACATCCTCCCAAAAGTAAAGTACAATCACACAAAGGTTGCTCTTTGGGAAGTTATGGTTTCTCAAACTAGACAGATGGATCTCATTGCATACTGTCTTCCACATTTCAAGTACTTGCAGCCAAAATTAATCAGATTAGGAGAAACAAAAATGCTGTCCCAAAAATTTTCATTATAGTCCTCAACCTCCTGATGTCTACAAAATCTCTCTTTTGCTGAGTCTGACTAGTTTAGTGCTTTCTTGTGCTTCTTGATTGATATAGGACTGCATGTTGTAAAGAAAGGAATATATTTTTAAACTTAGAGGAAAACTTCCTGCTCAGAAAAGAAAGAAATTCCAAATCTTATCAAGGGGTGTTTTTCCACTGACAGCACTGGGCATTTGAGCAGCTCTTCAGTTCCTCTGCTATGTTAATTCTGAAAGAATAGAGGTACAACTGCATTTCCCTACAGGCCTACTGTGGGTTGATTAACTTCTGCTGCTTGGACGCAGGATCACAGAATTAAGGCACTGAAATAATGTAAAAACCTCATACCTGTAAACCTGCAAATCTAGTTATATCTAGTATTACAAATGAGCTAACATAACATTTTCTCCTTTTTATGTTATATATTCATAAATAAGAGTTTGAAATGTCTCCTGTGTAAAATCAGTGGCAAACTGATTACCAATGCTTTCTAAGTATTAAACACATGTAGACTGTCTTTGAGCTTGCAGACTTCTACAATGTTTTCAGTGTAGATCACACTCATGAAGCAGTTCCTCCAGCCCTGGGACTTACATGTACCTGAAAACTTGAAGTGTTTTAAAAAAAACAACTTGTGAAAGTGAAACAAGCAAAAACACTTGTTTAGCTGAAATTCAGAACTACTGAGGATTTAATGCTCAATTCACCTCAGCAAGCTCAGGATTCTCCACATCCAAACCCTCCCTTTCCTTCCTATATTGCATGGAAAAGCAAAATGCAAACGCATTTCCTGGGGATAACTGGGTTTGAACACAACAGGTTGGAAGGTTGTGAGCAGTGTAACACAGCAAATATGAGATTCCATGAGGAATTATTTTCTTGATGCCACAGCATTCAAATACAGCAGGCTTTGCCTTCTGACAAATTTTCTTCCCACCACATGCTGAGAAGAAAGCCTTCTGTTATGCTGGTTACATAAAGGTATTCATTGTAACAGAACTGCAAGTCAAATCTAAACTACTACAGTGAAAATCTAAGCAAATTTCAGAACCCCATAGTTCATGAGATCTGGAAAGCCACCAAGCGTTTGTAAACTAATACAATTTATTACTCTTGCTATTAACAAACAATGCATCATAGTTAATATTGCAAAATACTCAGTAATTCTAACTTCCTGTTTTGACTTCCATAAAGCAGTCTGCCAAGGCTCAATTTCACATAAAATGTTTTTAAGTTTAGCAAATATTTTATCACTTATATTTGAACTTGTATTTCAGCAAATTATAACTTTAAAAAATACCATTTTCCAAACTTTATGTGCTTACGAAACCATGCTAAGATAGAAAGTAATTGAGAGCATGAACTCTTGGATATGTTAGATATTAGAAATAGATAGTTTCTGCAGTTCCCTTTAGCTGTAAAGCTTTGCACCAAATCAGAAAAAAGCAGAAGGATTTTCCCACCGCACACCCCTCAACCAAAGCACATCATTGATTACTGCTTAGTGAAAAGCCTTTAACTACATGAAGCATATCAAAGGAGTTTTCCAAAAACAGTTAAAAATGGCTGAGATGGCAAAATTGTTCCTTCAGCTGATTTTAATAATGCACAGGAGATACACACCAGCTGAAATGATGAAGCAGCATGCAAGCAAGCAAGATGCTGAAAGTACAGATGTAGTCACATCAAGCTGCAGACTTCCCAACAGAATGCAAAAGAAGAAAACGAAATGTATCCAAGTCAAACCAAGCTAAAATAATGAGACTGCATGCTCCCAGTGTTCCTACAGCCATTCAAAGTGCAAGCAGACACTTGCACTTGGAAAAGAGGCTGAGATTTCACTCAGTGCTTACAACATAGAAGTTAGGGATGACAGCTGAAGTAAGAAAACTCTTTAATTTGGTGCCACTGAAACTGGCACGAATGAGTCATAGAACGGATGCGCAAGGGAAACCAAAACACGTGCCCTCAACAGACAATGCATTGTCACATCCTTGCAAGAGTTGCTAAAAGATTATCAGGGTGATTTTTCATAAAGAAGATAGTTTCTGAATACATTTCAGCTGGGATGAAATGATTCAGATGGTTAAACAGCTGCTGCTGAAAATAACAACTGCATGCAAAGAAGTAAGTAATGGGAATAATAAGGCCAGTGGGATAATTAGATATATTCCCAAAGTGCTATGGCCAATGTTAACAGCGTATTAGATATTGAAGGGTCGGGAAGCTTCATCTTTGCAAAGATCAAGCAACTCTGAGTTGCTCCTTCCCAAAAGTCAAAGGAGTATTGCATAACTTGGCTCAAACTAGAATATTGCCAGGAGTTCTTGCCAAAGAGTGTTATATCATCAAATCTGGACACCACTCAGTACATACAGATGGTTGAAAGCGTTGTTTAGAGACCAAATTGTCAGCAGAGAACTATCAAGAGTTGCTAGGTAGATCTGTTAATAGGTCTCACAGATATCAGCATCATGGTTTATCACATTCTTATCTAAAAACGTAGGAAAAGGAGCAGAAACTCCAAGAGGTCATGATCATAGTACCACTTCTCCCACAGAAGAGCCAGGGGAACTAACCAGAAACTCAAGAGGTAAAATTGCAACAAAATGTATAACATTCTGTCTCACTTTTACATGTTATGTTTTAGCCCCTCTTCCTCCCCCTCCAGTTTAAAAACTGCAGAACAGCTCTCTATACCTCATGATACTAAATCAGTTAGGGACCACTGGAGTTTGTGAATTATCTGACAACATCTCCACAGTCTCTTAGGTGTGTGTGATGACTGAAGCAACCCCTGGATGAAGGCGTTCTGACATAATTAGTTTAAATAAACACAACCCCTAGTAACAGCAGTGAACTAGTGGCAAGAGCATTTCATCAGAACCTAAAGAAGAAGACTTCAGTGAGAGGGGACATCTCTCACAGGGGAGAGCAGATTATACATGTAGATCACTGCTGTCAAAAGAGCCAGTCAAAATAGCAAAGGGGTATCTGTAAAAAAGTTGTACACCCAAAGTTTGACTAGTATGTCAAAGATGTGATTTGAGGAAAGGAGCAGATATTGTAAATTCCCACAGGGATTTTATAAATGCCATCTCCCACCAGGTGCCTTTGATGTATACTCTTGAGCTGTCAATGCACTGCTTAAGAGCATTGCCACTTCCTTACCAGTAGCTACACTCAGCACAGAAATAACATAGTTGTACAGGCATAAGATAAGTTTTATCTGATGCCCTTAAATAAGCCAGTTACATGCCATTTTCATAGCAGGAGTCAGAATGAATAATTTATAATGAAGATTTTCATAAGTTCATGTCCAGGATGTCACGCCAGTAGGTCAAAATGCCTATTTGTCTTTCAAGAATACTTGGACTGTTTGAAACAAATTGAGCAAACAAGGCAAAAATCATATAAAGCTGCTGTGGAAAACAGAGCACTGATAACTCTTGTCATCGTAGAGTGTTCCTAGGGTTGAAGAGTATATCCTGAGAAGCAAATCATGATTCAAGATACTGGAGAAAAAGCCAAGTGGGGGAAATGCAGGTCATCTAAATACTGCCTCCAGCAGACCTCTGCACAAAGCAGAAATGTTATTTTCCATTAAAAACTGACCAAGTGATTTCATTACTTTACTTTTTTCTCTGATGTCTGGGAAACAGGAATTGGAGTGACCATGCCTACTGCAGTGCTCACGCTTTATGGACAAAGCAACTACATATCCTACATGATGTAATTGCCAATCAATAAAGGTTTCCAAGACAGACAGATGGACAGCTTTCTGGTAGTATTTTCTAGGATGTAGGAGATAAGTCAGGTCCTCTCACCTGTAAGGCATTATCAGTCACAAGACTAGAACAAAACTAAACTAATAGTTTTAATGGCCTTATTTTAGAAAGCTTTAGGCTGATCTTCTCTAGGAAGATGACCAATATTGCAGATTATTTGATGAAAAGGAACAAATATACCTTGTTTGCCTGTAAGAACATTATGACTAAAGTGGCATTGGTGGCTTGCTTATCAGGGAAGAGTAGCAAAGGCGTCTGTGCTGCACACAGTATGCTAATGGATAAGCAAATATCTCCAAAATCTTACTTTTCAGTCATGTATACAGGCAGAAATAGAAACATTATAATCCATGAAATATATATTCGGTTTAACCTTATCGCTTATTGCAATCCATGAAATATACATTCAGTTTAATCTAACCATTAGAAAGCAATGAAGAGAAAAAGAGGAAAGAAGATACAAAGATCAAATACTGAAGAACTAGAGAGCTGTGAGTGCCTGCCGTGACTGGGGCATATGCAACTACCCATAAGTGTCACAGCTACCCACAACTGTCACTATAGATCAAACATGGAGATGCAGTTCCTATTTCAGCCTTCCATCATACAAGGAAGCAGTGCCCAGAGATGAAACCAGAGCAAAATTCTTTCTGACTCGTAACACTGCATAGAGCCCTGGGCCAGGGTACTAGACACATCCATAATCTTTCCTGATCTGTTACTATTGTGTTGGAGCCTGGAGAGTTGCCTATTTCTAACCCAAGGAGTTACACTTGTTTCAAGCATAAAATGCTCTGTTATCTGCTGTTGAAGAATCTGAGAGTCACACGTTGTGATTCGGAGTTGTGATGGTACAAAAAACCTTATTGTAATATGCTCTGGTTTTGAATATCCATGAAAATGGAAGAAGATTTAAAGTCTATAAACTTCTAAGAAGTTTATCATTTGGAAGTTTTGATTTTCTTGAAACAAAAACTACACAGAATATTTTTTTTTTTTTCCCAAAGCCCAATTAAGCCTTGCCTATACTGCAAGCTCTGTGCATTTTTGCTTGTCTCCCAGCTTGTGTCTGCAGCTGGAGCACTTTCCACATGACAAAAGAGGAAGTCAGCAGCTGTAATGCTTCATGTTTTAACAGTGACACTAGCTTGGCTCCATTGCTTGTGAGAAAATCCATTATTTTTTCATCCTTCTCTAGTGTACCTTTTCAACTTGGGTGAATGCTCATGTTTTTTTGGGGCTCAGAAGCTAGTTTTCTCTTTGAAATACCTGTCTCTGCTGTAGAGATGGGTATTTCTTGGTGAGTGTTCCAAAAAGTGAACACATCAGTCTCTCTCAGATGATGTAGTAATGGTTTGCAGCACAGACAGCTTCTCTTTTGCAGAAACTTCAGCTGAATGTTTCCACTTTCTCCTTAGAGCTGCTGCCTCATGTCACTTCTCGGTCTTCATGGCTTCTCTCTGCTCCAGTGCTAAGGACATGACCGTGCAGTGCGTCAGTACCTTGTAGATAATGGAGACACCTTCACACTGATCAGCCTCTGACTCTGGAGAAGTCTGGTCACAGCAATGCAGCATTCAGAAGAGGCCACCTCCTCAGCATCTCCCCAAGGTCTCCAGCAACTTTTGCAGCTTGTTTTCACATCGATTTTACAGAGGGCAAGGAAAGAACAGAGGAAGAAGTTGGCACCAGCAGTCTGAGAAAACAATTAGTAGTCTTCATTGAAATCCATGAACCCACCCTTTCTGCTAGAAATTTTTCCCAGTTTTAATAAATGCAAAGCCATTTGTTGCTTCAGGTATATCACTGTTTAGAACTTAAATAATGTGCTTCATATGAACAAAATTATCTAGGAGCACAGATAAGAAGAAATTATACTATAGGAACTGTATACATGTTAGTGGTCAGAGATTTGTCAGAGCTGTACAAGTGATGTGACACAGTCAGCACAAGCAGACTAGCCAAATGATTTGCTAATGTTGCTCTTCTTATCAGAGCTGCTAGGAAACAAACAAAAAATTAAAACCCAAAAGATTCTAGATACTTTCTCCTGCTTAAAAAAAAAAAAAAAAAATTGTCATTTTCAAAGAAAATGTGGGTTTATATGTAAAATTCAATCACAATACTCTTCTGAAATGTAGAAAGAATAAATACTAAAGAAAACAGGCACTTGACAAAAAATAAAACAAAACTGATGCAGTTTTCTCTAAATTTAGCAAAATCTTTTCAAATGTGGCAAATTAACACTGCTCTGTATTGTCTTTCCTTACAGGATTTCAACAAGCTTTCACAAACAGTAAACAATAAGATGCCTCAGCATCTTAATGAAATTCATAAGGAACTGAAAAAAATCTTTACACATTCAGTAGAGCTAAGTACAACCATTTCTTGGGTGGAGTATGGCATGCTTTCCTCACATCTAATGAAAAGGCAAAATACCATGTCCTATTGGAATTTAAAAGGGAAGACATATAGGAAGATTACATTCTGCCTTGCTCTTATTATGTTTTTATGTAGCTAATGTTAGCATTCTTGCTATTAGTAATGACTACAAAATCTCAGATCTAGTTTCACTCTGGAAGACTAAACCCTGGCACCAGAATGAATATATCATTCAGGAGAGACTCTTGTGGAAGCTGCATCACTGCAAACATATCCTGCAAGAACAGATACTGTCCCAGGACCTCACCTGTTCATCCCAACCTGCTTGTGCATATTCTAGACCATAGCTCAAGACATGAGATCACATATGCTTGCAGACCTTCCACCAGGAAACCCAGGTCTAATTAGTCTATCTCATTCTTACTCTAACCCTCCTGTGATTGCTTTCATCACATGGTTTGACTTCTCCACACTGGAAAAGTCAGGCTTACCTTCATTTGATCATTATTAATGGGCCAAAGAGGAGTAGATACGATCTACTAGTCAGGCTGGGAAAAATCTGGGCCAGTTGTCCTAAGGGTCTGCAGCTAAACTTTCCAACTATGAGCACACAAAAGTGGAAGTTCGTTAGACAGATACAATCTCTTGGTCTCCTTTTCATCTTCAGGAGACAATCTTCAACTTAGACCTCCTAGCTCAGTGAAAATGACAATAAACAGTCATGCTTTATTTCTCACAGCATGGGGACATTCTTTCTTTAGTGGGACAAAAAGCAGGGAATGAGGCGTGATAATGTTTTGCTCCCATCATTTTTGAAGATAATGTATATGAGGAAATACACATACATAAACACATGAACACTGCTGTCATGGTTTAAACCCAGTCAGCCACACAGTTTCTACTCCCCCCTCCCTCACTTTATTTCCTTTTCCCCCACTCCTGGAGGGATAGGGAGGAGAATCAAAAGAATGTAACTCCCACAGGTTGAGGTAAGAAAAGTTTGATAACTCAGGTATAACACAAATCACTACTGCTACCACCAATAATAATAATGATAAGGGAACTAACAAGGGAAGAGAATACGATACCACTCACAGAAACAAGCCCGACCAAGAGGAGCGTATCTTTCCGGGTAACTCCCAGTTACCTCCCAGGCATGATGTGCTATGGTATGGAATACCTCTTTGGTCAGTTTGGGTCCTGTCCCTACTTCCTCCCGGCCTCCCCTCCTCCCCGGCAGAGCATGAGGCTCACAAAGTCCTTGNGTATCTTTCCGGGTAACTCCCAGTTACCTCCCAGGCATGATGTGCTATGGTATGGAATACCTCTTTGGTCAGTTTGGGTCAGGTGTCCTGTCTCTGCTTTCTCTCGGCTTCACCTCCTCCCAGGCAGAGCATGAGATTCACAAAATCCTATGGCCAGTCTAAAGATTTGAGCAGTAACTGAAAACACCGGTGTTATCAGTGCTGTTCCCAGGCTGAAAGTCAAAACCACAGCACGGTACCATCTACTAAGAAGGAGAAAAATGACTGCTACTGCTGAACCCAGGACAATTGCTAAACCTGGAAAAATAAAGTTTGGATTTGGAAAGCTTCCTGATTTCATGCAGAAGTGCAGAAGTATCACAAAAGCTTCATCTACCTATACTCTTCTGGAACACATCTCATCTTAGGATGATACATAGTGAGCATGACTAAGAGCACAGTGTGGAGGGAATGTAGATAAAACACTCATCTTATTGACTACTGTTGGGAACTTTGTAGCCCTGAAAAACATGTGACTGTATTTCTTGTTTTCTTTCTGATGCTACAATATACAAGATGGTGCCTGTTTACAGGTTAGAGGAAGCATAGCTCCAAGTAGATGGTAAAGCAGCCATGCTGTGAAGCCCAGATATATTTCACATGATCACAATGTTTAATTGTATGTTATTTTTATACTGAGTTAGAATGAAATCTGTCCTAAAAATCATTGATGTGCAGTTGCCATTGCAAATGTGGTAGTATGCTGACAGCATGCTTCAAAATATCCCTGAAAAGGAGCAGGATGTAGGAGGAAGGAGTAAGTTAGAAGGATACAAATGGCACAGGAAGGTGGCAGGCAGTCCAAGAAAGTACTGAGAGCCTTTGTACGTGCTGCAGCATAATTTCTTTAATTGTAAAGAAGAAACTTGCAGCATGTGGTCTGCTGTGTCCTGACATCTCAGGATGCCATTGTGGCCAACACAAAAACCTCCAATGACTATAGCCAGATGAAGATTTTATCCCAAACCAATTTTCAAGACAGATGAATTTTAAATTAAAAGGAAATAAGGACAACAGAAAATGACATGTCTATCATTAAGCAGAGAGAAAGGGTCTCCAGCCAATTCAGAAGAACCAAGGAATAGCCATCTCCCTTTTACATCAATGCACATTAGATGTGTCTTAATTTAAAATGAAGGCAAGAAGAAAACTCTCTACAAAAAGTAAGTCCCACAGAGCAACAAGAGACATAAACAGAACTTTTCCAATAAAGATCTTCTGAATCTTTTCTTCTTTATGGTTTCAGAACCCCATAAGTATAGTCTGCCAAATACAGTCTTTTGTCTGTGCATTGATAAAAACATAGTTTGTTTTTTTTCCCCTGTGTGTATGCTCCTATTTAATTTAGCTTGGTATAAACTTAGGATGAGAAGATACAAATTATTTTCAGTATTAATACCTAGAATATGGAAAGTAAACACAACAGCCTTTCTGGGAAAAAAACCAAAACAAAACAAAAACAACCAAGAAAGAAAATCTGAAAAAGAAATACATGGAGAGAATAACATTGGATAGAATTGCTAAAAATGAAAACTGAGAAGGTATTTGCTTCCATAAAAATAGAAACTATTTTGATCAGAAAAAGGAAATATTCTCAGCTTTATTCTGGCCTTTGAACTTGTTTTAATATCAGGAATGAAATCCTGCACACTCCAAATGGCACCCAAGCACTGCACTGCTTGTTATATTTTCTCTATTTTCCTCACAGAAAACAACCAAGAAGCAACTGAGAAAACAGCATAAGGCAATACAGGCAGAAATACCATTTTACTCAGTTGAAATATGAGCTATGAGAGAAAGAAAATTTGTATTTACTAAGATTCAATAAAAATGGCAGGTACTGTGAAATTATTTGAATGCCTACTAATAGGAGACAGGGGCAATTGCTATGGGGCTTTCCGCTCCTCTACTACTTGTTCCTTCATGACTGAAAACCCTCACGCACAGCACACATTGGGAATCAAAGCAGCCTAGATGCCTGCACAGTGAAGATGCAGTGAAGAGGAAGGCACTGGAAGTGTGTTACCTACAAGAAGTTTATTCAGGCCATAAGAAAGCATATCAGGATGCTAATAAGTTATTTAATGTGGATGCAAAGTGCAACATGTAGCAGGTTTTGGGAAGTAGAAGCTAACCTGTATACCTAGATCTAGGGTGTTACAAGATTGAAGAAATCTGTTTTTCAAGGCCCTATGAAGTATTTCTTCTTATGATTGATTAAAAAAAGGATATGTTTTCTGTGGAAGTCATACTGTAAACCAGCTTTTTCTCATTAAATAACCCCCTTGTGCTTTACTCTTAAAAAATGCATGGAAGTATTGCCACTGCCCTCTCATTGGTGAATACATTTTCCTATTGAAAAAAATCAAGTTCCTCATTCTTACTTTTCCAGAGGTAAGCTGAGGTATTTAATGCTTACAGGAAACTTAGGTTAAACAATAAATATAAATGTCAGTCATGATCCACAGCAGTATAAAATAGGAGTCACAACCAATTTTATAGTAGACTTCTGCATTTCCTCTTATTCTTCAATTTTACTCATACCTCAGATGCAGACCAGATAAATTTGCACCTCTCTTCAAGCCTTTTGCTTTGCTGTCTGTTTATAAAACATGACTGTCTACAATTTGTTAAACTCCTTTTGTTTTAAATAAAAACTGTAGCTGGAACGTGACAGAAGCTTATAAATTTATTTTTCATATTTTTTACCATAAAATATTCACACAAGTAAGACAAGATGTCTCATGAGACATTTTATAGACACTGAGAGGTTAGCAGTTTTTATTTAAAGAAAGTAATAAATTGTCTCACTGTAAGCCATCATTCATGTAATGACCTAGTTAACCATTTTTCTTCTTGTTTAAGTATAGCAAGCTGTTTACTTTATGATAGCCTTGGGAATATTTACTACCGTGAGTTTCCTATTCCTTTCATGTTTCTGAAAGGAACCTTATGAAGTCTGGTCCAAGGAGTCATCTCTGGAGTTCACTGATCCCACTTCTGCTTTTAGGTCAAATAAACAGTCAAGGGTAAAAAATCTGTTTGTCTTCACCAAAGTGTTGTGAAGTTTGTATGTTATCCAGCCTGGGGACATTAAACAGCACTTGCAATCTATAATACTAAAAGATACTGGGAGGATTTAAAAATTGGGTGGCATGAAAATGGTGAGGAAGGATTTAATGGTTTATGGCATGTCTCATGGACATTTAGAAACAGAAAGAAGGAAGGATGTGAACATTTAAATCCATAAAGAATGCTTTTGCCAGAGAAAATATATTATGCGTTTTTTTTTCTTGAGGATTTCTTCTTTTTTTTTTTTTTTTTTTCCTTTTTTTTTTTTTTTTTTTAAAATTTTTT
>NDXB01020482.1:151189-180167 GCA_002631895.1 Agapornis roseicollis
TTTTTTTTTTTTTTTTTTTCCTCTGTTATCTCTGTTATTCAACAATTCTGCTGTAAACAGAAAACAGACCTTTGGTGAAAAGGAATGGAATTGTGTGGGCTCTTTTAGTGAGGGGACAAATATACTAATATTCTGATAGAAGTGTTACTACTTATTCCAAATAGAAATCCCTCTCTGGCATAAATCCAAGAAAACAATATGTCTTCCAAGGTATGAAGATACTCCCCAGCAAGAAGGTATCAGTTCATAAATACAGACAGCAATAACACCTCAAATTCAACAGTTCACACCCAAATAGGAAAGGAAAATAACCAGTGGGAATTACCACATATTGCCAAGTCAAATGATTGAAAGTGTGAAAGGCCTCCTCATAAATAGGCTGGAGTCAAAAATGTTTCTATTTAAGGTCATAGTTCTGAGCTTTCCAAGATTCATATTAGCAAGTTCTTCTCTATAAACATGGAAATAATTAGGAAATTTTGATTTTAAAGGAAAGTTTGTGTTGTTGTATTAATTGAAATACTGTAAAAATATCATACTTGTAGGATATAATGTATTATCTAGGCAGGGATAGGCCTAGGGATATATGTAGACTCTCTCACTAAAAACCTTACGTATCATGCATACCCTGCAAGAAGCATTTCTTTTATGTCATTGGAAGAATTGCTTGCAAATTCATTGCCATAAATGAAAAATACATGCTTTGATATTCACGACTCACAAAAAAGTCCTCCAACACTAGTATCTGAAAATGGGGAAGGAATCAAAAGTATTTCAGTCCTCTCAAAACCATGTTTATCTTGGCTGCTGTTTGAAGGTGTCATGAATGAGACATAGTCTACCACTGTGTAAATAGTTCTGCTGTGGTGGTCAGACTCAGTCCATCACTGTAAAGACCAAGGAGGAAGGAGATGACCCATTTAGAGACACATGATGAATGGACTTATTCAGGCAGATGCAACCAACACATGTAGCAGTTCAGCATGTGTATTAGATCTGATGTTCAGCTGTTGTACAGAAGTCATACTGCAGCTGAAGGCCCCTCAGAGTGATAGCAGCACCCTTCACAACCCTGCTTCTGAACTCAGCCACGAGAAAGTGTTGCTGAGGTGCCTTGAGTGCTTCTTCCAGATGTGACTTCTATAATTAATTCTTCCTATCCACCCACCTGAAACTAGGACTACCACTCACATAAGCAAATGAAACTGGTGCACCTGTGAGCAGTTGGTTATTTTGTACATGATGGTGCATGGGAAATTGCTTTGGAAAATGAACCTTTTGCATAAAATTTTGTCTTCAAAATAGTTGTAAAGGCTGAACTAAAGGCTGGTGTTGAATTTTCATGTGTATAAATTGGTCATGTTCTGGTTCACTGCAGAGATTGTCATGATGAGTTTGTTTTCTAAAACCCATTCCAGTTCTTGATCTTTATGCTTAACAGGGAATCTGTAGTGATTGCGGAAACCTGAGAACCTCAATTAGGAACAGAATAACACCTAACTAAACATTTTCTCTTCTTCTTTGCATAGAAGCTGTGTATGTAATATGACTGAAATGAAGCAGCCACTACAGTATGCAAAACATTACACAGGCATAATTTATATTTCATGAGATCCTTCACATAGATTGGAATGGTTAAAGGGAAAAGTAAGTTATATTAAATATTTAAGAATCTGCCACATCCCATAAACACATTAACAATGCAGTAGCAGCTTGTAGACGCTTATAGTTGGTTTTGGGCTCTTAAATAATTACTCTTTAACTATTCAGATTAGTATAAAAATAATGCAGACAGCAGAAATGAAGGGTAGAATCTAATGATGGAGAAGAATGAGGTCATATCTTCTTGAGAAGGAAGTTTGGGTTTTGAGCAAATAATTGCTGTTCCTACATAAAAAGTTAAACAAGTGTACTTTTTTACTTAAATAATGAGATCCTTGACTGAGAATCAAGTCAAAGGATCCCGCAGAGATCAAATACTCTACTAAAAGTAATTGACACTTTTGCTTCTATTTCACTTGGGCTTCGTGCAGAACGGAGATGTGACAGGTTCTATGGTGTTTTGAAAATATCCTTGTTTCAACTGAAATGCTTTCAGCATCAAAGACCAAAAAGAACAGTTCAGGTTTTAATAATAATCTCATCATCTTTTCTTCTATTGATCAAACTTTGTATGAAATCAATTTTTTCAGATCATGTCTTTTTCTAACTCAGGATGTAATTTAACTTCTTCATTAAATACTTCTAGTATTACCTTGCAATGTTTGTTGTCCTTTAATAGTGTGCGTGTTATGAGCATCACAGATGTATGAGGAAAAGTATTGGCAACCTGAAAGTAAACATTTTTAAAATGAACTAGATATGCGGAAAACCCCCCAAATCTAAGATTGCTGATTTTTCACATATTCCTGTTAAAAAGTAGCCAACCTTGAGCTAAAGAAGTTCACCTTTGCCATTGCCACAGCTTGTACATATGAAACACAAGGAATGAAGTGGCTACAGTGTTTATATGAAACAAGCTGCGGGAATTGTACACTGCTCTTCCTGGCTGCCTTGGGATAGTAACCCTGGCAACTGTGCTCTTGTTTCCCTTTATGCTGTTTGTTTGAAACCAGAATTAACTGAAAGCTAAAGCAAATGTCTGAGAAAGCATTAAACAAATTTCATACTCTTGTGAACTTAAGAAGTGAATGCAGGATTTCCTAAATGCCAGCTTACTCCAAAATCTGAGAACCTGTCTTATGTCCCCAAAGGGCTTGTTTAGGTTTTTGCGTTCCCCAGTTGTCTCCTCACTTGCTTCCTTCTCCCTTCCCTCTGTCCCTCCCTTTCTGCTTAGGTTACAACAGTTCATCCATCTATTCTCCTCCCTTGTTTCTCCAAATCTCACCAACACTAAATCATGTTACTTGTAATAGCCTTGGTTTAACTGTATTTAGACTGCAGATAAAGCAATCTAGTATTTCGGTACCATAACTGAGGTGACTTTGAGAACACTTGTATACACATAGAATCATATCATAGAATGGTTTGGGTTGGAAAAAACCTTAAGATCATCTAGTTCCAACCTCCCTTCACATTACTTGGTTTTATTAACCCCAAATTATAGATTCATATTTGCAGAAATAATACTTGCACCACAGTTATGTCAATATCATAGGGTGAGTGCCACTCTTATGGCAATAGTGTAGTTGGATTTCTAGAGCCACATATCACAGATAATAATGATACAGAAAAAAAATTATTAACTGCTTCAGTGCACAAACTGTCATTTCTGTTGGAACTGCAGAACCTGAGAGTTAATGTAAAGAAAATTAGAAAAGATGGGAATGAACTAATATGCATTTTACTGGGATACTGTAAGGAACTGAAAATAAGGATTTTAATTTATTTTTGTCCATCTCAGAGATTTTACATTTTCTAAATAATTGTAGTAACACTTTAGAACTGATAGATGTAGGAAAAAATATCCAGCAGTAGAGGTGTAATGTTGTACGATATCTAGGCTGGGGTGAAAAAATATTTGCACATACCCTTGCTATTCTGCACTGTAAATTGACTGATGTACAATTGTGCAATCATTCACAGCATGAAAAAGCTAGTCTTTATAAGCTGAGGCTCCTCTTGCTGACAGGAAAAGCTGCAAATGAAGGAGTTCGTGTCCAAATGCAAATATGATTATATGCTCATTATTTCAATATTGCATGTGTGTTCCAGGTGGCAAATGTTTCTTGTGTTTTGCTCGGCTCTTAGTAACAGGAAAATGAGATCTTCCAGGGAAAGGATTGGCAGGTTTGCATAACTCTTTAAAAATCTTTTTTCTTTCTTCTGATGTCACTTTCCTTTCTGATGTCACTAGACACAACCCTTCTGTTAACACCCCAGCCCGTCTAACAGAATGAGGAAACACACAAGACAAATAATACAATCAAGGAACAATTAAATCTATCTGACATAGTTTATGTGGAAAATTGAATTTTTTCCAGGTCTGCATTAGAAAGAAAGGTAGAATTTAAAAGATCTATCCTACAGTTGGAAAGGTGAGGCAAATGCATCAAATCATTAAGTTCTTGTAACAGAGGAGGTATTACTTATCAGTGAGAAAAAAAATCATCCTAAAAATGATAGCAGATTTGACTGGTTTTCTCAGTAGTTCAGAGATGGAAATCATTGATCTCTGTTTTCACGGATGAGAGTAGGTTTGTTTAAGAATTTTAGGAAATACTTTTTAATTCTGCAAGCATAATATTAAGTGGTGGAGTCTCTGGGAAAATATACTCAAGTAGAAAATCCAGACAAGTCCTATTTAACCACTGTGCTCCAGAAGGTGAGAACAGCATTCCCTCAGGATGGGTAACAATTCAGAAAAAACAGAATTTGGGAGCAGTGCTCATCGCTAGATCATAAACTCTTCAAAGGAGAAGAACAAATAACTGGGAGGAAAACAAAAAACAAACAAAACCAAAAACCAACCAACCAACCAAAACAAAACAAAAAAAAAAAAAAACAAAACCCAAAAAAAAACCCCCAAAAAACCCCACCAACGAAAATTAAGTAATCTTCATCTCTGCCAGCCTGCAATTCGGTTTGGCTGCTTGCTAGAGGAGAGCTTTACTTGCAGCGTCAGCTAGTGGCTATGGAAGAAACTGATTCAAGCTTGAGAATGCAAGGTTTGCTTTTGCTGCAGCGAGTACTTGAATGCTGATACCATGGACATGCTTGGGCACACTGCTTCTCATGACTGCATCGAAATATCACAATTTCCCTTTGCTGTTTTTCACCCAGCTCCTCAGACATTTCAGTGTAAGGTTTGTATTCTTGTCTTTTGACATTCACTTTCTGATCACATGTGAGTCATGCAATCTCTCTGAACAAGGTTCTTGTTTTCATTCACATCTTTTTAACTTCTTTTGTCCTGTGGCAGTTTTCATAGCTTTGTTCAGATCTTCAGCTAAGGGACAAAGTCCTTACCACAGCCAGCATTAATTTCATTGTTTGCATTTATGTCAGCTCTAAAGGGACCAACTAAAGATGAAGACTCCCTTTTGCAAAAGATGTCCCCAGAGCCTTCTCTTCTCCAGGCTGAACAAGCCCGACTCTATCAGCTTTCCCTCACAGAAGAGGGGCTCCAGCCCACTGAGCATTTTTGTAACCCTTCTCCAAACCCTCTCCAACAGATCTATGCCTTTCTTGCACTGAGGACTCCAGAGCTGGAAGCAGAACAAGCAAAATACCAGAAAGTCCTCAGATAGTCCTTAAAAATGGAAGTCATTTTCATACAAGTAATTTACGAAAAAACCCTCACTTTTTCATAAACTTTTCATTTGCTTGAGAAGTGGGCTGCAGTTTCTGAGGCAATTTTCTACACTTCTGTGAGAAAACCTGTGAAATTTGGAGGTTGCTCTGTAAGTAATATTGAGGATGACTACTAACTCCTGGGCATTCCTGGCTTTGACTCCTAATCCCTTATTTCTCTAGTGCCGACCTAAGCCCTCGGTTTTGATCATCACTGGGGTCATCACAAAGGATGAGGAGACCCCCTGTGCACCCTTGGGGTGGGCTTTCCCTTTCCCTGTTACAGAGCCAAGCACTGCCCTGGCCACAGTCATGCCCACGTATGTACATCTATTCTTAGGTCACACGGAACACTGTTCTTTGATCCTTCTGGATTAGGTTCTATTCCTTCTTTCCATTTCACTCCCTCTTATGCCAAACATAAGCGTGCGTGCGTGCCTCTGTGTGTGTGCGTGATGTGGTGCTGGGCACGGCAAGGCGGTGCCGCAGTAAGCCACCAGGGGGCAGCCGCAGACCTGGGAAGCGAACAGGGGCGAGGGGTGGGGCTGGGCGGGGGGGGGGGACACGCGCAGTATGTGTGAGATGTCTCGCATCCCGCCGCCTGTACGGGCAAGGACGGCTCGGAACGGGATGGGTTTCACCCCAGGAACTGACGCTGTCATCCGTGCTGTCCCGTGGTCTGCTGACGGCGTGGAAAGCAGAGCTCTGGCTCTTCGCTTCTTCGTAGCATCATAGAGCGGTTTGGGTTGTCAGAAACCTGAAGGATCATCTTGTTCTAATCCCCCTGCCATAGCCAGGGATGCCTTCCACTAGACCAGGTTGCTCAAAGCTCTGTCCAACCTGGCTAGGGGATGAAGTGTTCAGTAATCACTGCCACCGAGAAATAAAGTTACTGATTTTAGTTACTTAATCAGTAAGGTTTACAGAGAAGCCTCACTCAGTGTGGCCTGATCCACTGCAGATAACCTTTGGGCAAGTTGCCTACACATCCAGTACTCTGTGTTCAACTACAGCAAGGGCTATGGATTTGTCTTTGGACATAAAATGCCTCTAGTTTTCAATTTTGGGGGTCAGTACTCTGATTTACTGACTCGCATGTATACCACCGTCTTGTCCCCCTCCCCCCCTGCACATAAACACTAGGATTAAATGGGACATTTGGGAACAGGACCATTTCATTGGAATATATGATGGAGAACCAGGAGAGGTAAGTGCCCAGCCTTCTCTCTTCCCTACAGCTATTTTCACGCTACATCCATTTCACAGTCCTGGTGAGATGAGAGATCACCATGGGGCCATGCAGTAAATGCAGTCCCTGAAATGATCTAAGTAATTTTTTGAAACAAAGTGATATGCTTTTCCATGCTAGGCAATTTCAGAAATGTGACTTACATTTAGAATTGGGTTTTTCTTCAGCTCTCAGGTTTTACTCATGTTATTATAGAGTTGAAGTCATTTGGGGTGCTCACATCCAGAGCTTTGGGCCTATCATAGCAGAACAACTGTACCATTTACTGGATGTCTGTGCTCTGCTACATGGATGCTGGAAGCAGGGAGCACTGGAGTCTAGAGAGGAGGGTCTTGGGTGGGCAGACCTACTACACCAGCTTGGCAGAGGGCCATGGGAAAGAAAGGGGAGGCAAAACTGCAGTGCTCCTTGCCACTAGTGATGTGCTGTCACCAGCAGCCACTCAGTCTTGGAACAGATCCTTCTCTGCCTTTTGCTTATGACATCCTGTCGAGGAAAAGAGCTTAAATATTCAATCATGATTTGCTTACTAAAACCCAACAAAATGTCCTGGTTGATTATATTTAAGGACCATACAGACAGACCAGACAGAACTAAGAAGTCCTCAAGACTTTCTACCACCTGTAAATTCACAAGCATCATGTGCTGCAGAACAAAGGCATGTGATTGTTTTTATCTGGCTCTGTCTAAGCCTTGTTTTCTTTTCACCAGCCAATTGCAAAGAAATTTCACTGGGAAGAACAATGCTGCTCTATCTGCAAACCAGAGTACCTGCTGATAGTGCTGTGTATGCACACAGGCGAAGGCACATTCCAGTCTCTGCTCTTCTTCTCTTGCCTTAAGGGCTAACACAGTAAAGCAGACCTCAAAGTACAGAGGGAATTAGCTATGCAGATTTATTTGATTAACTGTGCCTAACACTGCATGCATAAGGATGTTCTGAAAGAGAGTAACATAATTATATGCAAACATATTGCTATTTGACATTTCCTTCCTCTGTGAGGAAATTGTCCCAACATCTTATTGTTAAGAATCTATTATTTAGCAGAACCTGATTTGCTGCCTGAAGCCCAAACACAACTGCATAACTTTAGGGGCTATGCTAACAGTGCAGGTTTTGCTGTGCAGAAAAAATCTTCCTCAGAAAGAACACTGAAGCTACAAAATCAAGTACTTATTGTAAGAAATACTAGAATTAAGCTTTTCTAGGCAACCTTGACATGATGCTTTTGTTCACATGTCTAATACAGCTTTAGTTAAGTGATAATAAGGCATTTAACCTAATTTATCCTTAAATCCTAATTCCTAAGTGGCTCGGAGTTGCCTCTTTTTCCTGTCTTTTCAGTGTAGGAAATTGCTTGTTCAAGGAAAACTATTTTGTAAAAGTAGTAAATTACATTGACTGATCTTAATGCCCAAGCCCCTGGAGACTGATTTGCTTTAAGTCATTGCAGTCTCACCATGAGTTAATTAATGAAATTAATGAATTTAAGTTATTCAACTTGTCTCTAAATGTCATGAAATACTAAGGAATGCAAAGCACCTGTAGGAGATGAGAACTTAAACCAATTATAGCTAGAACACTCTGGGAGTACAAGTGGTCTAATTTCACCCAAGATCACAAGAGAATTTTGTGCTAAAAATAGCATTTTTGCTATTCTAGCATAAAAGCACAAAGCTGTAATTTTAATTTTACAAAAAAACTTTTAATTAGTAAAGCTCATTAAAGGAGTAGAGCTGAGAACAAGGCAAGAAGAAGTATAGCGGGAGAAAATCTGGAACTTGGCTTCAAGGTTATTGGTGTATAAGACAAACATGAATAAGATATTTGACTTCACTAACTTTATTAAATGCAAGAGATAAGCATTCACATTAAATCAAGCTCCCTTATTTCTGATTCACAGGGGGTGTGCTGTGAGATACAGCACACTAACCTTGGTTTTAATCTTCATTTCTTTAGCCCTGTTCTCAGACAGAGCTAGCTTTGTGAAAGTTTAAATGCATAAGTGTACTGGGCCTGGCTTGGATGAGGTTAGTTTGCTTCCTAGCAGCCTGTAGGATGCTGTATTTTAGACTGGTGATAGAAACAGTGATGATAACACACCAGTGTTTTAGCTGTTGATGAACAATGTTCATACAACATCAAGACCATCTCTGTTTCTCACTCTGTTCCCCAAACCGAGGGAGCTGAGGGCGGGGAGAGTCTGACAAGGGACACAGATGGGGTAGCTGATCCAGACTGGCCAAAGTGCTGCTGCCTATTGTATAACTTGATGTTTAGCAGTAACACTGGGGTAGTCTTCCAAAGTAGCCATTGCTTGGAGACTTGCTGGGCATCAGTTAATTGGTTTGCTGGTGTGAGGTAGTGATTGCCTTTACTTTGCCACTGTAAATTTCTGCAGAATTAGTTGAAGACCTACACAATTTTATAATCCTATATATCTCGGCCACTAGCAGGGGATGCAAGTCTAAAGCAACCTTCTTTCACTGAAGGCAAGGAAAAGCTTTAAAATATACATAAAGCACATCCTGTTTAACCCTTTTGGTTTCAGGCTCAAATGGAAGACCTGTCATTTAAATGAATTATTTCTTGAAAATATTATAAAATATTGGTAAGTAAATTGAATACTTAGGCAAAATAACAGTAACTCCTTGGATTACTTGACCAAACTATTGTTTTCCTCTAATAAACATACCTGGCTGTGACATTGTTCTTTTTCTTTCTTTATTTTTTTTGTGCCTTACATTTCTGTCCTTTCAGTGATTGTTTGGCATTTCCAAAACTGTACTTCCAGGCTTTAGTGATCAGTTTAAATTTGTTTAATGGAATAAGAGCAGCCATGGCCAACTGTCCTTAATAAGAAACTAAATAAACAAACAAATAAATAAAATCTAACTTTCCTTAATCTTACACAAACAGACACCTTCCAAATGCAAATTTCAGATAAATAGGTCACAATGTATTGATACTGATACTTTCACTGGTATAGAACTACCTATTAAAGAAGGAAATAGTTATAACAGTAGAGATTTCCCATCAACTCATATATACCTAGTAGCAAAAGTCCAGACCATGGTGACAATGAGTCATACAGTGCCTGGGCTGTGCAGTAGAGTTTTAGCTATCTAGTAATTACTCCAATTGCTTTGATCTTATTCTCTTATTTATTAGAATTAATACTCTACTTATCAGAAAAGCAAAAATGACAGCAAAGAAGGCATTCTATAAAACTCATCTCAGAAGCATAAACTTCACAGCATTAAGTCCGTGCAGTCTTCTTCCTTTTAAACTCTCATGGCAATGTTGGAAAGACAGCAGTGAGGTGGAGGATTACTGAAGAACAGAAATCAATACACAGTGGTTACATTTCAGAGAATTAGCTGTGTTATTTAGGCACTATTAGAAATATTCTTCAATGAAAGGTGATCTTATGAGTCACATCAGATCATGAGATGGTTGAGTTCAAGATCCTCAGGACAGTGAGAAGAGCATGCAGCAAACTCACTGCCCTGGACTTCACAAGAGCAGACTTTGACCTCTTCAGGAACCTGCTTAGTAAGATTCCATAGGATATAACCAAAGAGGGCAGGGGTGCACAAGACTGTTGGTTCATATTCAAGGATCACCTGCTACAAGCTCAAGAGTGTGCATCCGTACTAGAAGGAAGTGCAGCAGAAGGGCCAGGACACCTCCTTGGGTGGATAAGGAGCTGCTGAGAAAACTTCAAAGGAAAAAAGAGGCTTATAAAAGGAGGAAGCAAGGACAGGTGGCCTGGGAAGAGCACAGGATGTTGTCTGAGAAGCTAGGGACCAGGTTAGGAAAGATAAGGCCCAGTTAGGATTAAACTTGGCTAGGGATGTAAAGAATGACAGAAGTGGATTCTATAGGTACGTTGCAAATAAAAGGTAGATTAGGGACAATGTAGGACCCCTCCGGAAGCTATCGGGAGAGCTGGTTACACGGGATTTGGAGAAGACTGAGGTTCTGAACAACTTCTTTGCCTCAGTCTTCACTAGCAAATGCTCTGACTGCACCACTCAAGTCTTGGAAGGCAGATGGAGGGACTGTGAGAATGAAGATCTTGGGACCACTGTAGGAGACATTCTAGTTCAAGACCATCTTAAGAATCTGAATGTACACAAGTCCATGGGACCTGATGAAATCCATCTGTGGGTCCTGAAGGAGCTGGCGAGTGAAGTTGCTAAGCCACTGTCCATCATATTTGAGAGATCATGGCAGTCAGGTGAAGCGCCTGAAGACTGGAAAAGGGGAAATATAACCCCCATTTTCAAGAAGGAGAAAATGGATGACATGGGGAATTACAGACCAGTCAGTCTCACCTCTGTGCCTGGCAAAATCTTGGAGCAGATTCTCCTGGAAGGCATGCTAAGGTACATGGAATACAACAAGGTGCTTGGTGGCAGCCAGCATGGCTTCACTAGGGTGAAATCCTGCCTGACCAATTTGGTGGCCTTCTACAATGGGGCTGCAGAACTGATGGACAGGGGTAGAGCAGTTGACGTCATCTACCTGGACTTGTGCAAAGCGTTCGACACTGTCCCACACGACATCCTTGTCTCTAAATTGGAGAGACATCAATTTGATAGGTGGGGCACTTGGTGGATAAAGAACTGGCAGGATGGCCGCACGCAAAGAGTTGTGATCAGTGGCTCAGTGTCCGGCTGGAGGCCAGTGACGAGTGGTGTCCCTCAGGAATCGGTGTTGGGACCGGTCTTGTTCAACATCTTTGTCGCTGACTTGGACAGTGGGATTGAGTGCACCCTCAGCAAGTTTGCCGATGACACCAAGCTGTGTGGTTGGGTGGATACGCTGGAGGGAAGGAATGCCATCCAGAGGGACCTTGACACACTTGTGAGGTGGGCTGATGTCAACCTCATGAAGTTCAACCATGCCAAGTGCAAGGTCCTACAGCTGGGTCGGAGCACAGGCACAGGCACAGCTACAGGCACAGCTACAGGTTGGGCAGAGAAGAGATTGAGAGCAGCCCTGCGGAGAAGGACTTGGAGGTGGTGGTCAATGAGAACATGAACATGAGCCAGCTTCAGTGTGTGCTCACAGCCCAGAAAGCCAAGCATATGCTGGGCTGCATCAAAAGGAGTTTGACCAGCAGGTTGAGGGAGGTGATCCTGCCTCTCTACTCTGTTCTCGTGAGACCTCACCTGGAGTATTGTGTGCAGTTCTGGTATCCTCAACATAAAAAGGAGATGGAGCTGTTGGAACAAGTCTAGAGGAGTGCCATGAGGATGATCAGGGGACTGGAGCATCTCCCATATGAAGACAGAGAAAGTTGGGGCTGTTTATCCTGGAGAAGAGAAGGCTGTGTGGAGACCTCATAGCAGCCTTCCAGTATCTGAAGGGGGCTTATAGGGATGCTGGGAATGGACTCTTCATCAGGGTCTGTAATGATAAGACAAGGGGTAATGGGTTAAAACTTAAACAGGGGAAATTTAGACTGGATATAAGGAAGAAGTTCTTTCCTGTTATTGTGAGGGTGGTGAGGCACTATAACGTGTTGCCCAAGGAAGCTGTGAATGCTTCATCTCTGTTGGTGTTCAAGGCCAGGTTGGACAGAGCCTTGGGTGCCATGGTTTAGTGTGAGGTGTCCCTGCCCATGGCAAGGGGGTTAGAAATAGATGATCTTAATGTCCTTTCCAACCCTAACTATTCTATGATTTCTTGAACTTTTGGTAGCTGATGAAACACTAAGTGTAAGCAGAAGTAATTTCACTTTTCCTTTGAGACCACACAATAATATACCTTCTGCATTATGTATCTATGCTTCATTTATTTACTGAAACATTTTTCAGAAGATAGATGCTTTTAAGCTTGGGATTAGGATCATTTGCATGAACAATTTGTTTAGAGGATATGAAATCTGGAGAGACTAACTCCAGTAATGCTTAAATTCTTCAATACCACTTTATGCTGAGTGTTTATCCTTGGGACTAGCTATAACTTCATAGAAACATACAGTAGACCTCCCACTAGTGTATAAATTGAGCGACATTTCAAAGAAATACTGTTGAGCTGATAACTAACACTTAGTGCTATTCTGCTAATTATCTTGCAGCTTAGAGAGTAGAATTAAGCAATTAATTTTCTCTGCAGTTAGCACTTCCAGTGGACAGTGAGGTATTACACCATGTACTTATTTCAGAAAGGGATAAGATAACGTTCCACCATCAAATATTTGTATTTTCATTGTAACTTAAGGCAGTTAAAAGTTGGGTTTATATAGCAACTATTATTAAAAAGATAGAAAGAGCCCTCTCGCATTAACTTTCATCTGTGAATTTCCTGCCAACTAAAATCTGATGCAGTAGAAGACACTGAAATCTTTGCTGCAGACTACAGTCTAGGAAGCCTTTGGGCTACAAAAACTTTTCCTCAGTTATACCTTGGGGAAAAGCATCTATAAGTATACCTTGAAAGCAATGAGGTGTAGTAAAATTTAGTGTGTTTCATGAAAGTGCTAAAAGCATTGTAAAATAATATTACCTGATGACCTAGAACATGCCAAGTTAAGCTGACAGTAATTCATGTTTGTGATAGCATTAAGAGGAAAGTATGGATTTTGTCATTTTAAAGGTTGACAGCAAAAGGCTTGATGGCTGCAGCTGGGAGAATTAAAATGGTGTATTAGGAAAGCCAGCGAGCACATGACCCCTGGGTTGGGAAGGCTTATTGAAAGGTGGGAAAAGGTTTATTGTCACCTCATAGGTTAAATAACTGACAATATCACAAATTTTGAGGACAAGTATCAGTCACCAGAAGAGGAGCAATATACATTCTATGTGAGAACCCAAGAACTGCTGAGCCTTTTACCAGCAGGTTTATCTCATAAGAGGCATAAGGAAACAATTGCTAGTGCTCAAGCACCTGAAATGGTAAGAGGAAAAGGGAGCAGGAAATAGTGTCTTCAGTCAGATTTTAATGGCAAACTGGTGGGAGAGGTGATCACCTGGAAAGCCCAAAGAAGGAGGAGAAACACCCCTGTGAGTGGTGGAGACAACAGATGAGTACTGCCTCACAGGAGGCTAAAAGAGTTTAGTATAACTTGACTCTTGATTTGCAGTTAAGATGTTGTAATTTTGTCAAATTCTTTCATTTCAATGTTTTCCCTTATTATTAGAATTGCCAAACTCAAATAGCTGCCTGTTAAAAGCTCCTTCATAAAACATGTGATTTACTTCTGCTAAATCCATTTAAACAAATTGTATGTGCATTCATTATTTACTGTGACATCCACTAAAGCCAGATAAACTGTGTGGACATGAAGCATAACAGTTTTAATTTACTGTGCACAGGTAGTTTAATGGATAGGGAGAAAATGCAAGAGGCAGTTTTGCTTTCAGCCTGATGAAGCTTAGTTAGAAACAATTAGTTTCATGATTTGGAATAAATGTATAAAGCCAGCAGCAAAACAACATTGATTATCATTCAGTTGCTGAATCTTTCAATTTATGGCAAACATAATTTAAAAGCCCATGACATTATTTATTGGTCCTGTTCAAAGACAAAACATTTATATTTGACTGTCTAGTGCTTTTGCTGAGGTGACCCAATACCTTATGACACCAATATGGGCAATTTTTAATTCAATCTATAATTTATTGAAAGCTTAAATGTGCACTGAGAAGCTTTTAAATCAAATAATCCCGTAATAACTCTATGCTTAATGATGTCATACACTAGCTGTCAATCTTATCCTGCAAATACTTTGGTCACAAAGCTCTTTTGTTTCTTTTAACATCCCCAGGGAAAAAGAAAGGGAAGAGGGCAGCTTTTGACAATCATATTGTAGCAGGTGATTGATAACTCAAGAATTCTATATCAAGTAAGTGTGGAGTAAGACCACATAATGAGTATTTACTTTCCTTGAAAGTACAAAATGGAAGTGATTTTCTTATTATCAATGGAAATCACAGAATCCTAAGGGTTGGAAGGGACCTCAAAAGATCATCTAGACCAACTACCCTGCGAGAGCAGGGTAACCTAGAGTACATCACACAGGAACTTGTCCAGGTGGGCCTTGAATATCTCCAATGTAGGGGACTCCACAACCCCCCTGGGCAACCTGTTCCAGTGCTCTGTCACTCTCACAGTAAAGTTTCTCCTGATGTTCACATGGAACCTCCTATGCTCCAGTTTACACCCATTGCCCCTTGTCCTATCACTGGACATCACTGAAAAGAATCTAGCTCCATCATCCTGACACTCACCCTTTACATCTTTGTAAACATTGATGAGGTCACCCCTCAGTCTCCTCCAAGCTAAAGGGACCCAGCTCCCTCAGCCTCTCCTCATGTTTACTAGAGAGAATTGTTTATTAGAGAGAAATGTTTACTAGAGAGAAAAAAAAAAAAAACATTTGGTAGGAAATACATGCCTCAAATGCAATAATCCTTTATTGGACTGTTAATTAGATTTTCCAAAATGCTTCATGGCAAGCTATTGAAACTCTTTCTCTTATGTGCCTTGGTGTTTTTGATTTGTCTCTGTATTTAAAGGGATGGTTTATAGTTGTATAGCTAAGCTGCTGGTGGGCTTTGCAATTCAGGCAAGTGCTCAATCTCTTTATCAAAGAGGAACAAAACAATATATTCTCAAAATTACAGGCTTTTCTATTTCAGTAGAAAGTTAGCTTAATGAGAGCTGGAAAGTCACCTGCAAAGTTATGGATGAATACTGAAATGTTTCTTCCATCAAAATAAAAAAATATTTTCTAGACTTACCTTTCCATTAAGTAGCCAGAGTTTTTGCTCTGCTAAAACTCTGATGTCTTCGGTAGTGTGTGTGTTGAAAGACATTTAGGATTCTGTGTTATTTTTCTAATAGTCTTCTTAATTGAAAACTTTCCTTCAGCTGTACTTAGAAATCTATTAAATACAACTCAAGAACTTCCTCTTAAAACCAAACAAAACCACGCTGCATTCACATCTTGCTCAATCTTGTGCTGTGAGAAGACTTCAGTTCAATCTAAGTTAAATTCCATTTAAACTGAAGCAAATATACCTTTTCAGTGAACTTTGTGTACTTCATGAACAGCAAAATCATAAAATTATTGTGACATTGAACTTCTCTTCTGAATCCAGCATTTCCTTACCTTTCAATTCCTCCATCTGGTTTTTCAAAATTGTCCTCATAGCACTGTTCGAGTAGTAACCCAATTCTTACATCTGTGGAGGAATTGCAGAGTACACATATCAGCCCTTCAACTACATCCAGGGGAGGCTGTTAAATTTTAATAAGGGCATAGTTATCATTTTGATTTTCATGGAGTTTTATATTAGTACAACACTGAGCACTGTGGATGAAGTCATGCAACAAGCAGGTTATCAGGCTTTCAAGGTGTGCTAAATTATTTGGAAATAATTGCCACATCTGTGAGATGAATTTGTGAGATAGCCTAATGCATGAATACTTAGAATCATTTTCTAGTTCTCATTTTAAGATTTTCCTGCATTGTACTACAAATCTCTTTACTCCCTGTCACTTTGACAGCTATTAAATTATTCATGTACCAAAAAAAAAAAAAGTGTTCTGCAGAATGATGTTTATTCTTTATTCTTTGTGCCAAGAACTTTGTGTCACCTGGATATCATACCNTCTCCCTGTCACTTTGACAGCTATTAAATTATTCATGTACCAAAAAAAAAAAAGTGTTCTGCAGAATGATGTTTATTCTTTATTCTTTGTGCCAAGAACTTTGTGTCACCTGGATATCATACCCTTTGGATAACAAATTCTGATACGTTGTCCACATAATAAAGGTAAACAGAAAGCACAGTTAATAAAATAATGTTAAACCAGTAGCTTATAGCTAAGAATGCTCTACATTTAAAACTGGCTTAACTGTAATATTGTTACACTGTAGGTTACACAAGGAGTTTCTCTGTCCTAAGCCAAAATTGTGCTAGAAATTCTATTACATTCCACTCTACCTTAGAATAAAGTTCAACCATAAGACTTTAATCTCATTGCTTCCTGTCTGCTGTAGACTTTTCTGAAAATCTGACAGTCTTCTGACTTGCATTGTATTCCCAGAAGAGCTATTTCTGAGAGGCATGACCTTTTGGAACAGCGCATACATCTGTTTGTGACATCTTCCTGTAGAACTACGCTTCACTTTTTTATTTTAGTCTTGACTTACTTCTTCACCTTGACTTTGCAAACTGTATTTTTCCTTTTTGGAAAAGCAGGTAGAAGATGTGTGTTATAGAACTGCAGCAGTGTGTCCCAAGAAGCTATAAAACATGGATAGCTTTATTCCTGGAAATCATTTATATGTACATATATTTATATATGTCAGAACAGAAAAGTACACAGCTCCATTTATTTGTAGAGAGCCCACAGTGCAAGAAACAATGTCATTTGTTAATAAAAATGCCCTTTAGCTTCTTGTATGAGGTGAACTTAGTTTTGTGTTATGAGATGCATCAAAGACAAAATCTAAGCTGACTGGGGCTCCCACCAGTGCTATGGTCTAAAGACAGAGCAGCAGACAGGTATGCCTCAAGGGGCTTAAAATGTAAATAAGAGGGATAGATGAATGCAAATTAGAATAGATGAAGAAAAGAGACTTTAGAGGATGGCATAAACAACAAAGACTACTCCTTAACATCTTTCTGTAACATTTAGTGTCTTCTCTGACGTCTAAAACATAATTGGGTGTTCTGTCAGAGGCAGCAGTAAAAGACTTCTCTTGAAACCACTACTGCCTTCATGAAACTTTAAGGAATGTAATATCTTTAGAGCCTACCCTCTGTCAGATGTGTTGGAAATTGGCTAAGGAAATTCCCAAGTTGTCAGACAAAGTGAATATGGCTGCATGAGCATCATTTTCTTAAAAATCCCACTTAAAAAAAAGGCAAATGACTTACCTGATGTCTCCCAGCAAGCAAACAAGAGATCTGGGAGGTTTTGCCAGTGTGTTCTGTTGCCCAGCTTCATGCCCTTTCCTGCAGAGCCCTGTTGTACAAAGTCAAAGTCATAATCTGACTTTCCTTTCCAAGTACTACTGTGTTTTACTTTCTTTAGATTACAACATGCAGTATTTAATTGTATTTTAAAAGACCTAGTAACCTCATTATTTCTCCCTAAGATGTTGTCTGAATTTAATGTCACTTGCGACTTACTGAGAAACTTCTTTCCTGTTGTTTGCCTGTCATTAACTTAATTGATTCTGTCTTCTTTTTCTGTCAGTTTCCATAGAATCTTAGAATAGTTAGGGTTGGAAAGGACCTTAAGATCATCTAGTTCCAACCCCCCTGCCATAAGCAGGGGCACCTCACACCAAACCATGTTTCACCATACAACAGTATTGGTGTAAATGGTCAGAAAAACATGGTAAAGATCATCATATAAGCGCCAAAATATGGAATCTGTTGCATCTGTTAGTTGACCTGTCAGTGTACTGCTATGCTTGATCTGGTGAGATTTTGAGCACTCCCAAGTAACAGCTGATGCTGTGATTGCATGGAGCAGAACTGAATACAGAAAGTTATAAGTAATGTGAAATACAGAATCCCAAAATGTGAAGTTTGCTTCTCCATGGTTATTTTTTATTGTAGATATTCATATGTGTAAAAGTTTTGTCAAACCAAAATCTTTCAAAGTATTTATTCATAGCAGTTTTCTATCTAGACCTGATTGAGATTCATAGGTGTCAGGCATGAGACAATAGAAGATCACTGTAATAACCTTCATCAGTGGTTTCAGTAGGATAGAATTTGAATGCAATTACATATCCAGTAATCAATCTAACATAAACACAAGCTTTTAATGTATAGCCCATGTCAGTATTTAATATCTGAAGTCTTTTTACAGAAAGCAGAAGGGGCTAAACTGATTATGTGAAAAGTAAACTCTCATAACAACAAATAAGAAGAAACATTAATCAGTTGCAAGGAAGTAATGTTATCAGCAGGCTAATTAGTATCACGAGAGCTTGACCCTTCAAAGTACTTTCCAGCTCTTTAGAGCTGTCCTTATACATAACAGACAAAAGGTAAAGCACTTCCTTCAGAGACCCTGAGAACAGTATAACCCCAGCTTGCAAACGTTTGCATCAGTGTTATTAGTTCTGATTCTTTGTGACATGGAGCCTAATTATATCTGAATATCTTCTCATAACAGAAGTTGCTGACACTGTGTAAAACCCACTAAATCTGCTCTGATTACATCTGGATGTTTTTTTAAGTTGTCCTGTTTTGTTTTTTTTTTTTTTTTCCTCTTCTTTGTTATGACCCTTGCACAGCATACTTCACCATATTTTCTTTCATTTGCTCATGATAGCCTGCTCATCTGGGACCTGTGAAGTTATGTAAATAACAAAAGCAGAAAACTCTGCTCATGAGGACAATTTATCATCAACACAACGTTTCAGACACAATCTTCTAGCTTATTGCACTGTAAAAACAAAGCTTTTCTTCATTAATATTTGTGCACATTTTCAGGACAGGAAGGACCATAGAATTTCTGTGTTTTAAGAGATCTGTGGCCACTCAATAAATCTTGATTGCCTTTTCATCATACTGTGGCATTCTGGAGCTTGCACTGTGATCAGAGCCAAAACTGGGAAAGACAAAGAAGTTGCAGCTGCCTCTGTGAAAGGAAAGGCTTTAGCAATGTGGAGTCCATAGTAGGTTAGTGAGCACTAAACTTTGGTAGGTCAGTAAGCACTAAACTTTGGTAGGTCAGTAAGCACTAAACATTTCTCTTACTGACTTCTGTCAACTTACTAGGAATACTAGCAGCACCATGCCAGGAGTTCGTGAGCCCTTTTTTGTTGGTATTCTGCTAGTAATCTTTACCAGCTGGGTATCACCACTGGAAGCTGTGTAAGGGCATGCACTAGTTCTAACAGAGGCAGCATCTCCCTAGGCTTTAGTGTCAGACATCACATTCCTCAGATGATGCAGTTATTTTAGTTTGGTGTTAGGATTTAGACTAAAAGTCTTAAAGTCTGCAGCATTGGCTTCAGGATTTAGAAAAGCTAGGTTGCATTCCTCATACTGCTTGTGTGACTCTTCTCGTCTGAACCTCTAGTTTCTGTCTGTAAAGAGGGGCTGCAGCTTAGAGGTATTACAAGCACTTTCTGCTAGTAAGAAACATGGAATTCAGGTGCAGAACAGATAATGTCAGATAAACATCTGACATATTTGTAGTTTCCAGTGAATCTTTAGTGCTACCCAGGCTTCCTCACTAAAGATGTAGGTTCTGGTTTTGCTCAAACTGCTCTCTCATCTGTATAGCACATCTCCATATCTTTTCCTCCCAGATACTTGGAGGTGTGCCTTACTAAAAGGCACCCAAATCAGCTTGAGACAGAAGCTGACCAGAACAAAGAGGTAATAAAAGATCAATTTGGGGTTCAAAGTATAACAAACTGTCAGGACTAGGTTGAGCATACAAAATAAATGGTTAGAAAGTCCATGTACCTCTGATGGGCAGTGCAGGTATTGTAATCCCTAGCTCCTGCTTGCAAATACAAGCCTTTTAGGTCTGAAAATTCCCTGCTTCATAAATATGGATGAAACAGGGAGGAAGCTCTTGTTTATGCTATTCTAATTATTCAGTTTGCTGCAGCAGTTGTGGGTTTGATGCATCGTAACAGCTCTCAGAGTCAATATGAGTAGTGGGAATGTTGTTGAAGAAAGAGCAAAACTGATGGCTGAATCTGAAGAAGATATTGCAGAGAGAATCCTTACTCTTCTAGGAATTAGCTTTCCAAGACACATTTCAGACTACGTCAACAGTAATACCTCTTGAAAAATGGCTTACTATTTCTTTGCAAAACATCTACTGAAATGGAGCTTTGGACATTTTACCTAAAGTTTCTGTGTGTTCTTGCAATCAAGCCAGAGAGAAACATATCTTTTCACTATTCATTTGCTACTAGCTGAAAAAATAAATATAGTTTTCCTGTACTCTGACATCTGGAATGCCCTTCTGTCTCCCATGTACTTTGGTCCACACACATCCTTGCTGCACCCCCTCAATGCTATTCTACTGTCTGATCTTTTGAAAACAGCAAGCAGCTAGGGATTAAACTCAAACCCTGACATTGTGCAGAGTGAATTGATTAGCAGATAGCACCAGCTGCCTTCAGTAGCTGATGTACATGAAATTTGTCGTGTGCTAACTCCAAAGGATCTGAGTGACAATAATGAGTTATGTTGTATACCCTCCCGAAGCCTGACAGTTGCTTTGCAAACACAGTAATTGGAGAGTTACATATTGAACACTAATGGGGGGGAGGAGGGGCACAGAAATTGTCAAGGTTCTTGTGGTTACTTATTTTTCTGAGAAACTGCGTTTTTATTATCCCTGTCAGTTTGCCTCAGTGAGAGGAAAATCAGTCCCAGCTATGACTCAACAGTAGACTGAATAAATTGAAAATAAATGAATAAATGACACCCTTATCGCTGAATTGCAGTGACTCTGAAGGACTGGAGAAAAATCTAGAAGTAGCACACAGCTCTCATATTATAGTGTTCTCTTTTTGGGTGATGTGGAAAGTAAAAGGATTTAAGGAAATAATGCCCTTTGTTTACAGTGATGTCAGGTTAACAAAGCTTTCAAGCATATTAGCATACTATAGGAACTATTTAGGAGAGCAATTTCCAAGGGCACGCATATATATCTACAAAGTATAAATAAGTAAAAAATATATAAGTATAAAAATGTACACTGTTAGTACTCAACCAAAAATCTTTTTTCTCTCTACCAAAAGAATCATGGAAGGCTTGTACTAAAATATATCTTTAAGCAGATAAAAGGAAATACTTCCATTTTAGAGCATAAAATCATTCTAGGAGAGATTGCCATAAGAACATAGCTGAGACATATTGTGTGGTGAAGTTTTTCTTTAAACAAGCAAAGAATAAACTAATTATAGGACAAAGGAGCTCTTGTAAACTATCAGAAATTATGTTAGAGCAGTAACTTTATTCTACTTCAGAGCTCTGATTAGTTTTCTTCATTACACAGCTAGATAGGTACTTCTGGTTTCTTGCTTGTTTCAGAAAGATTTCAAAGCCAGTTTATCAAAACCAGGATTCTGGCTAAAGTCTGATGATGAAATTAAAAGTTGAGACAGTCTTCAAGTGAAAACAACTCATAATCACAGGCTTACCATTTTTTCTTGATTTAACTGAACTGACATAAAATGACATTAGAGTTAATGCTAAACACAATCTTCTTGGCCTTGTTCCCAGAGAACAAGAATAATCTCTGAAGAGCACAAGATGACCCCTAAATATTTCCCAGGCACTATTTTCTCAGAGTCAACAGATTCATGATTACAGACTCCCTGTGATTGCTTTCCTGGGCAAAGCTGGGCAAATTCTTAGTATCTGTGACTATACACTTTTTACTTCTCCCATCATTCAAGGGCTCCATGATGTGTGTAGTCTCCCTCTCTTTACTGAAACTATATCCCTAAACTCACATCCAGAAAGCATGTTGGCCTTTGTATCACCTGGTTGTATCACATTGCTGTCTGATGGTTTGCCTTCATGCAGCTGTTCAGTGCTTTTTCAGAACTCTTGCACCTTCTCTAGGCATCTCCTTAAAGGGACTTGGCTCTATAATACTCTGAGAACTTATCTTGTCATGTACCAGCTGTTGCAGAAGCTGCTTACATCAGAGTAATAAAACAAGAGAAGGAGAAGAGCTGTTGAAGCAGTCTCAATCAAACATGCAGCCTTGAAGGTCAGCAGATGTGCCTCCTTGGTTTGCCTTCTCTAGCAACATCCCCAGTCACTGGTTTATATTAGCCCCATTCCCACAGTTTAATACATCCTTCCTTGTTTGCCAGGTCTGGCTTTTTGCACAGTGAACTGCAAACAGTAGGGTTTGTGCCTACCAACGCTACCTGGCTGCTGGCACATGGGGGCTCTTCCACTGGGGCACAAGGCTTTTTTTTTTTTTTTTTTACTAAGAAGCCTATAGGAAGAGCAGCTTCAAACAACTCTGTAGTTCGGCTGGAGCAAACGAAACAGATAGCAAGGATGGGACAATACAGGCAGTTCTGCCAGGCACTGNGCACAAGGCTTTTTTTTTTTTTTTTGACTAAGAAGCCTATAGGAAGAGCAGCTTCAAACAACTCTGTAGTTCGGCTGGAGCAAACGAAACAGATAGCAAGGATGGGACAATACAGGCAGTTCTGCCAGGCACTGTTACACTTGAATTTAAGTGTGCACATATTAGGCAATTAGAAGTTGCTATGGTGGGATTGTGCAGTGCCATGGAGTCAGCACTGGTGGCTATAGTAGTTGATGGTCTTAGCTGAAGGATTTTTCAAGAGATAAGTTGGAAATTAAGTGGGCACCTTCTTTCTTCAACTTCCCTGCTTAAATCTGGACTCTTACCCTTCTACAAGATGATTCCCAGTCCTTGGCTTCTGTCTCTGACTACACACTGTGTGATGCTGTGATGTAGGTGGTAGGGGGTTACTTTCAAACTGGGAAGGTGCCTTACCCTGCTGCTCAGCTGTTTCTTTTATTTTCACCCAGTATTCCCTTCCTTTCTCTTTTTGGTTTTGGGATGGGTTTTTAGGTTGATTTTGGTTTTGTTTTTTGTCTTTTTGAGGGAAGGGCTCTATTCTGAGAAGCAGCACAGTTTATTTCTCCAGTTCTAACAGAGGAAGGAAATTCCCCAAATACACTAACATCTTCTGAGGATGTTAGAGACTAAATGTCCTGTTTAAAATGGGGTACAGCTTTAGAGAAAAGTTGGAATCTGAGGTATAGTCAAGTGACTTAGCTATAAATCCAGCTTTTCTTATAGAGCTAGAAGACTTGCCAAGGTTTTCAGAAATATTTCAGTGCTTTGACTGAGAGTCTTTGCAAAATTAATCTTGCATGGGTAGTTTTTGCAACATACAGATACCAGAAGTTACAGTTATTCCCTTAGATCCTCACTGGAGACTTGTCCAAAATCTCACCTTCTTGACCCTTCTTCTCTAAGAAGAACCCACCAAACTTCTGGTGCAAGGAAGAAAGAGTTAGACTTTCTATTTCATGGACAGGAGTAGCTGGCAGTGTGAGCTCTGCAAATGTCTGTAGAGTACAACTACAACTGCAAATGCTAGAGACAGACTTTTCTTCACAGCGATAGTTGACTGGCTGTAAGAAGAGTCTTATATGCAAGAAGGATCTTACATGTCAGTGGATCTTATATGGCCTCTGATGGCAGCAACTGTAGCAGTTATTCCAAACTACTGGCTGCTTTTCTTTAGCCTTTGACAATAATGACTCTTTTTACAAGCAAATAGCAGTTTTAGAAATAAACATGATAGATGCCCCATGTAAAGTTTTTGGTAGCTCTCTGTACTCAGTTATGCTTATATCAGATGCAGAACAGCTGCTCCAAGTCCAAGGTTCTGACTTCAGTGTGAGTGAAGAGCTGACCTTGATCTCTCATCAATAAACAAATGCAAGAAAGGCTTTTTCAGTGGATGGGAGCAGTACTGTTTCCAGGTAACCACATCCTTTCCTCATTGATCACTATGGAAACCTGATTCCCTCCTTCTGTTTCCTCTAAATGAGAAACCATGTTTCCCTTCTAGCATAGAGGGGAACTCTTTGATTTCCTATTCCAGTCCTCGACTCCACAATAGCAGAGGGTCACTTTCAATTCTAATGCAAGGCACTTAAATCTTAGCAATGTTGAAACAAACAGAAACCGCAGGCAGTCTCACAGCTGCTTCAAAATAACCTGCTCAAAATTCACTGAAAAGAAATAAAAGCTTTTTTTCTTAGAGAATTGTGTTATTATGCTCAAAGATGTGGAACACAATTCAGATCCACCAGCCCTTTCTGGTTGATCAGGCATTTCTGCCTACAGATTAATTACCATCTTCCTTAGCTGATGCAAAGGAGTTTTAGAAGACTTTAGTTATGAACTTAAAGGTCAGGATGAAACTTTTTGAGAACACGGTTCCCATCTTACAGAGTGATTTGCAAACCACCTCCTGTCTGCTTTTTTTTAGGTCTTCTCCTTACCAGTTTGAAAGATTACAGTAGTTGACATCGGGAAGTGGCATTACAAAAACAGAGATACACTTCATCTTTCTTTTGGGTCAAAATGACCACCAGAGCCTACTGATTTCACTCATGCTTCCATCTCCATTTCACATGTAGAACAAAAAAGAAAGGTAGTAGCAAGTCACAAGCTCCCAGACATGATCAGGTGTTTAACTTATGTTGAAATGCTTTTGAACGCAAAAAATCTTATCTTTTTCATTTTGTTTCCAAAGGTTTCAAAGATTCTGTTTCATGATGGCATTTAAGTGCCTCAATATTGTGTGGTATTGGCAGCATAAAGATCTGTTGTTTTCCTTCCTGGTAACCCCATCATGTGCCTGAAGCTGTTAAAATATTTGGTGGTATGTCCTATTGGTCCTTCAGATGGGTATATCTAAATTTCCCCTACTTTTTAAGCTTGTATACTGAGATCTTAGCTTCCCACACATTTCAGCTTGTACCTTTATATGTCTTTATACTGGTATCTTTGCAGGTCTGCAGCCGTAAGTAACATTATCCATTCACCCTCAAATTTTCATTACTGCTTTAAATCTAAAGATCTCTGGAGTTTCGAACAACCAAGTAAAACAAAACATCCTTTTCTTGCTATTAGCTTTCATGACAAACTGAGAATTAGTTTCCAGTCTAATAGATTATTTCCAACAAAATAATATTTCTGTTTTAAATTCCTGCCATTAACGTTGGGTTGGGGAGAAATATGGGCAGACAATATTTTGTCCCTTTGCTTCATACTGTTCTAATATGAATTTTCACATCGAAATTCCTAAGTTCAAGACAAGTCTGCAGTGAAAAACTTGCACTAAGGGTCAAGAGATTCAGTGTTTTTGCATATAAGCATGAAAAATTTAATGTCTTGCTCTGGCTGGCATTTTGTTGGGTTATCCTTTTAATTTTTTGAGTGATCTAAAAAAAACCCCAAACAATTAATTTACCTCATCTTCCTCTTGGTATTTTTAAGACTGCTTTTTCTCTCACGCCAAGTATGCTACAGTTGAAATTGGGAAAGGCCATTGCATGCAGTATTGGTTCAGTTCTTTTTTTTTTTTTTTTTTTTTAAAAAAAAAAAAAAAATGGCAAGAAGAAGCAAATGTGGCATAAGCAAAAAGCCAGAGCTTTTCCTCAAAGTTTACTGTTGGAGGCTTTCTCTCTACAAGAAAAGCCAATCTTGTAGATTCTTGTGAGAGCTAACGGTCTGAGTTTTGTTATAGACTTCAAACAGCCAGAATTTCACTCCAAATTAAAACCTTGGAAAAGAATCTCACTTTGGCCACTGCATTAAAGGACTGGGGTGATGTACAATGAAAGCTAAAAGCCCCTTTCCTGGTCCAGAGGATCATAGAATCATAAAGTCATAGAATAGTTAGGGTTGGAAAGGACATTAAGATCATCTAGTACCAATCTGCCTGACATAAGCAGGGACACCTCACACTAAACCATGCCACCCAAGGTTTTGTCCAACCTGGCCTTGAACACCAACAGGGATGGAGCATTCACAACTTCCTTGGGCAACCCATTCCAGCATCTCACCACCCTCACAGTAAAGAACTTCTTCCTTATATCAAATCTAAACCTCCCATGTTTAAGTTTGAACCCATTACCCCTTGTCCTGTCACTACAGTCCCTAATGAAGAGTCCCTCCCCAGTATCCCTATAGGCCCCCTTCAGATACTGGAAGGCTGCTATGAGGTCACCACACAGCCTTCTCTTCTCCAGGCTAAACAGTCCCAACTTTCTCAGCCTGTCTTCATATGGGAGATTCTTCAGTCCCCTNAAGGCTGCTATGAGGTCACCACACAGCCTTCTCTTCTCCAGGCTAAACAGTCCCAACTTTCTCAGCCTGTCTTCATATGGGAGATTCTTCAGTCCCCTGATCATTATTGTGGCCCTCCTCTGGACTTGTTCCAACAGTTCCATGTCCTTTTTATGTTGAGGACGCCAGAACTGCACACAATACTCCCTCCAGCAGAGACACGATGTAAACCAAAACTCCAGATGCCTGTGCTTGCTTTCCTTTGATGAATGCCCATCCCAGTTTAAGAATAGCTACAAGTTATAGAAAAAGCCACACTTTGAATTACTTCAGCATAAGATGAGACTGCGTTTCTTGTCTCTGATGTATTGCTCCTTCTCAACACAAAGGTCCAGTCCTCAGAAAGGTGCAAGCTTGTGAACAACACTACAGAAAATAATCATGCTTCCCCTAGCATACAGGCACACAGAATGTAGAACAGGTCTAAGAAGATATTCTAGAATTGTACTGTCAGATGCTGATTGTTTTGCATTAGGAGCTTCTGCTGTGGTAGTCCAAGTTGCTATTTCATATGTTATGATAGTGAACATGTGAAAAAAACCCTGATTGTATGCTTCCAGCTTCCAATAACAGTCCCTTTTGACAGGCAGCAAATTCCCCTTTGTGATAAAACTAACCGTTAGCCAGCAGGAGAGGTGATTACAAAGGGCTTTCTATTTTTTTATCAAGCCCACTTCAATTTCACATCAGATTTGGTTATGGTTTTTGTTTTGACACTGCAGTAGCAAAACATGCAGGAGTAGCAGGGTTCTTTGGGTTGCTGTCAACCCATAATGAAGAGCAGCATGTTTATACAGACTGTATAAGCATGGGCCAGGGCTTCTGCAAACTGAATACAGCTGCAGGCTTGGAGAGTTCTAGTTCCAGGTTCAGTGTTGGAGATATCTCAGAAACCCTGCTAACTGCTACATTTTGTGTGTGGACATAGATGTACGCATGTATGCACATATTTGTGTTCTGATATCTTGCGGGTACAATTTTGTGTAATATTGGAATAACTATAATTGGATTCTTGAACCAGCTACCTAGCTCTTACAATAAATGTCTGCAGGCAGTGTACTCATGCCGTGCAGATAAACTTACCCTGCACTCTCCAGGTAAGCTCCAAGACCAGCACAACTGTGCCCTTGCAGAATTTGTGTTATATATCCATTATGAAAAACACTGCATTAACACAACAGGAGTGCACCAGGAGTTCAAAGGTGCTCTCTTTCAGTGTTTTGAGCTCTGCAGGCACCCTGACACATTTGCAGCAAGCTAGCCCCTCTGCCCAGTGCTGCATAAACAAGGCAATATTCCTTCTGCTTGTTCTCACAGCTACAAAATAGGTTTCACAACACAACTGAGAATTCTGAAATGCTTTTCGTCATGGTTGCTCCCTCACGTATGCTTTTAGACCCCAACATTCTAGTTTTAATGTTCCACTGTTTTTGACAAAGGACAAGCTAAGGAGACAAAACACAAACTAGGCATAATATGGGCCCTCTCTGGAAGGAAATAGGTGAATTGGTCACCCTTGATTTGGAGAAAGCTGAGGTTCCCAATGACTTCTTTGCCTCAGTCTTCACTGACAAATGCCCTAGCCAAAGATGGTTGAGTCCTGGAAGACAAATGCAGGGACTGTGGGAATGAAGACCTTAGACACAGCATAAGGAACTATCAGGTGAAGTGCCCAATGACGGGAAAAAGGGAAATATAACCCCATTTTCAAGAAGGGGAAAATGGAAGACCCAGGAAACTATAGACCAGTCAGAATCACCTCTGTGCCTGGCAAAATCTTGGAGCAGATTCTCCTGGAAGGCATGCTAAGGCACATGAAAAACAACGAGGTGCTTGGTGACAGCCAACATGACTTCACTAAGGGGAAATCCTGCCTGACCAATTTGGTGGCCTGCTATGACGGGGCTATGGAACTGATAGATGGGGCAAAGCAGCTGATGTCATCTACCTAGACATGTACAAACTATTTGACACTGTCCTGCACCACATCCTTGTCTCTAAACTGAAGAGACATAACTTTGGTGGATGGACCAATGGACCATCTGGTAGATAAGGAATTGGCTGGACAGCTGCAGGCAAAGATATGTGGTCAATGGCTCAATGTCCAAGTGGAGACTGGTAACAAGTGCTGTCCTTCAAGGGTCAGTACTGGGACTAATCTTGATCAACATATCTGTTGGTGACATAGACAGTGGGATTGATGCACCCTCAGCAAGTTTGACAATGACATTAAGCTGTGTGGTGTGGTTGATACACTGGAGGGAAGGAATGCCATCCAGAGGGACCTTGACACAACTGATTGGTGGGCCTATGCCAACCTCATAAAGTTCAAAAAAACAGAGTGCAAGGTTCTACACCTGGGTCAGGGCAAGCTACAGGTTGGGCAGAGAAGATCAGCCCTGCGGAGAAGGACTTGGAGGTGTTGGCTGATGAGAAACTGAACATGAGACAGCTTCAGTGTGTGCTCACAGCTCAGAAACCAACCATACTCTGGGCTGCATCAAAAGAAGCATGACCAGCAGCTCGAAGGAGATGATCCTGCCCCTCTATTC
>NDXB01020484.1:3850-49829 GCA_002631895.1 Agapornis roseicollis
TTTTTTTTTTTTTTTTTTCCTCCAATTTTTGGATCTGAAAGGAGCTACTAACAGGTTTATGGAACTTTGCTGGAGAATGAAGCTTAGTGGCAATAGGTTTGCTTTCTTAGGGTATCTTCTGGGAAGCCTTGTTAAATGCACATGGATACCCCAAGATCCATATGCTGAAAAACATTGATGTACGGGCTGGTAGAAGAATAATCTGCACAGATTCACTGACCACAAACAACAGGCAGGTCTAGGGAACTTCTTCATTGAGAAGTGGGTCTCAATTTCTCAGTCCTGACACAGTATCCCATACAGACCTTGATGCTCATTATGCTGAAATCTAAGACTTCACTATAAAAAATTTCTTTGGAAAGCAAAAATAAACAGTCCAGCCTCATCTTTGGTTTTAATCAATTTCACCACATACTTAATACTGATGCAAGTCCTACCTAGTTTCTAATATGTAGATGCAATTGTTTACCAGAAAACCCTGCAAACCCAAAACAGAATAATTTTTGTGCCTTCTCCCAGTTTTTGCTCTTTGCATTTATCAGGCTCCAAAACTAAACCTTAGTTGGTTTTACTGGAAGGCCAGTGGGGGAGGTAAAACACCCTGTTTTGTAATTTAAGGGATGAGGGTGTTGCCTGCGATGAAAGCAGCCTTTCCTCACAATGCTAAATGGTCTCTGAAGTGAAATAGGTGCTTAAAAACCAAGCCAAGAACAGATGTTTAAATTGCTTATTTAACAACCTTTTCCAGTCTTGAACACTGCACTTAGTGACTCTACTTACAGTTGCTTTACCAGCATTTTCACAAAGTTTTGCAGGTCACTGAGATTTCTTAGCATAAACCTAAACAACTTTCACACAAATTTCACCACCACAGAAGTAATATAAATAGTAATTTTAAAAAGTAGAATTCACACCCATTTTCAAACAAAATAAACCAGATTTACCTTAAGCTTTAAGAGTATTTCCTGCAAAAACAGTTTGAGAGGAAAGGCAACTTAAGATGCTGGGTGACCTACTAGCAAGAACTGTCAAATCAAACTGACCAGTGACAAAGCTGAACTTCAAACCTGTTCAAGACTGAGATTAGTTATACATGAGTCAGCAGAATGGATCTGAAGATAAACAGGGAGTTCATACTCTAAAACAGACCATTGCTTCTGTGTGAACTTACTTGTGGCAGAGGGCATGAAGCTGGGAGACCTCCGTTTGTTACTGTTGGTGAAGAGGACAAGGAGAGCATTTCTACTCTCCTGCAAAGTGCCCTGGCTCTTAGCAAACTTAACCAGGTTGTGCTCAATTCTATTGTTGAATACATGTGTTGCAGTTATCAAAAAGCCATGGTTGGAGCTGCTGTTTCCAACCCACTTGGAAACCTGCCAATGACAGGGAAATGAAAAAATATTGTTTCAATATACTTATTACAGCATTACAATTAAGCAACGAATATATTAGGAAAAAGGAACAGGCAACAAGCTAGGAGAGTGTAAGAACATACACTATGACAGAAGTGAGGTAAATGTAGAGCTGAGACTCAATTGAGTTTAATATTTTAACCAGTAATTCAGCAACTAAAAATACAAAATACCATATGCATTCTCCAAAGCTACATTTACAGGAAGATAATTAATTTCTGAGAATTTACTAGTGAATAGATGAGTCTAGGAGTTAAAATTAACATTAAAATAAATCCTCTCTGACTTTAGCCAGGAATGTATTTTTCATAGCAGTCTTAATAACAGAATATGAACTTTTCATACTTTTCATGCCACTTAAACCTATTTAAATCTAACAAACATGGCATTTGTAGAAATTAACTCACCATCAAGCAAATTTACTTCCTCTAATTGTCATAATTACAGACTAATAGATAAGGCCAGACCATTTTCAAGCAGGGCTAACATGACGTAAGATGCAATTCAACCAATTATCCAAGCATGCTTCTGATTCTGATTATAAAGCTTAGTCAACAAAAAAAAAAAACACTGTCCAAGAGTACAGCTTTCAACTCAAGAAACTATATGTTTTAAACAACATTTGGATTTTTGCTATAGACAGGCATCCACACACTGTTACAGTTTAAGGTTATCTACAAAACAAATCTTGAAACTAACAAATAAAGAAGTCTACAAGGAGGAAGTCAAATGAAAAACAACCCAATCATTATAAATTTTAGAAATACAACACTAAAGCACCCTGCTCTGTAATAAAGCCATCAGAATAAAACCAAAATGAAAGCCTACTCTTAGTGCACAATCAGTGTCATCTACTTTGGCAGCCAAAGCACTAACATGTTTTAATCACAATGACATACTTGGACTGATGTCTCTCCAATCTACTAGGTTTGGGTTACTCAATTCCCATCATGCCCATGCTACTAGCAGCATATAAGCACTCTAATTCAGGTAGCATCAGGTGTACTTTTAAGTGTAGAGAGAAAGCTTCTCTGCTGCTGCTGTCCTTCAGTTCAGATGGACCACAAAACCCAGCACAATGCTAGAGTCAAGAGCTGACTATCATCTTAAGAAATTTAGAATTAAGTCAGAATTCTCTGCTTACTGTCTGCGTGACATTGAATACTTCCCAGCCTTCTGTGTAGAGGGACAATAATCTTGAAGCAACAAGATGTTTTTTTTGTGGTTTGCTTCCACTCTCCAAGAGCTCATACACTTCCACCTTGATAGGAGCAATACAACAAAGCAAGAAATGAAACCAATTATTTTTCCAGCAAAACAAGGAGGATGAAGATTATGCACATTTTTGCCAAATCATAGCTGTAAAATTATACTACCATTCTCAAACTGGCAAAAAGTATTGTTAGGTACATCTACTTCTAGCTGTGTTCAGAGGCAGGATACTGGACTGTTTTATATCATAGAAAAATATCCTGACCATCCCTTTTACTTCCAGTCTGAACACGGGATACCATGAAAGTCTTCTCTTCCTCCACTTCTTTGTCTTCAGCTTTGCAAAATGTCCAATCCTGCCTTTTGCCAAAGACACAGATATGCTCAAGGTCGGAGCCCTCTCCAGCCCTGTTTTCCTATGAATCCCTGACTGCTATTACCACTTTATTAAAACAATTCAAGCAGGAAGATTTCAATTCGAATCCCAAATCCCAGAAAAGCACGATGTGGTTTCAGATAGGTCTGACATAGGTATCCTTAGGGAGAGCTCACTGCTATAGTGGCAAAGAACAGCATACATACAGCCAAAGCCAAAAAGAAATAAAGCAAGTTTATGTGGTTGCACTCCTCACTTCCAGTATCATTAACAAAGAAAGCGCAAGTAAGTGTTCAGCTGACAGATAATTTCCCACTTACTTTGCAGAAGTGTGTCATGACAGACCTCAAAGACACATGTGTTCTCTTCAGCTTGAAGACCCTGAACTCTGCTTTCAGCATCTGCTCACCCTTCTCCATCGCGCTGATGTCGAAGTAGAAGTGGTACTGGTCCACGTGAACTGGAAAAGAGCCCTCTTTAGGAACCACGCAAGACTCCGCATTCAAGCTGTGCCCCGCGTTTTCCACAGCAGCGGCCGGTCAGCTCCAGCCTCCAGCGGGACCCAGGCAGCGGGCACGGCGGCCGCTCCCCGTCCAGGTAACGCCGCAGCTGCGGGGAGCTACTCTGCCGGTTCGGCCCCACTGCCCCCAGCACCCCTGCCGGGCCCCTGGCCCACCTCGGTCCTCGAAGCTGCGCACCACATCGCTCTCCAGCAGCCCCGGAGCGCGGGTGATGCCGTTGGCATCGGCCACCTTGTTAAAGAGATCGACCATGAACTGGGGCGGCTTCTTGTGGGGAAGGACGTCGGGCGGCAGCTCCTCGATGTCGAAGACCTCCCGCAGCCTCAGCAAGGCCGCCGCCAGAACCTCGCCTCGCGGGCCGGGGCGCAAGGGCAGGCCGCTGGCTGCCGGCACGCTCAGCAGCCCGGCCAAGGCCAGGGCCAGCTCCAGGCCTGCCATGGCTCAGGGAGGACGCCGCGCCTGTGACAGTCCTGAGGTAAGGGGACAGCGGCCCTTCCGCGGGCCCCGGCCCGCAGGGGCTGGGGGCTGCCAGGCGAGTGCGCGGAGGGCTGGGCAGGGTGCTCAGCCCTATGGCCGCTGCCCCGAGGGGGGGCGGCCGCACCTTGGCCGGGCCATCAATGCCGGTTAAGGACTCAATGGAGCTTCTCCGCTGGGTCATTAAGATCAGAGGGCCGCCGGCCGCGCTCGGGGGAATGGTTCTGGGTTTGACGGGAATCCAAGTGTCCGCAAAGAAAACCGCACCTGCGACAACCTCATTCTTTAAATTCGCTTTGTTTTAAAAGGCTTTGAATTGCGCATTGCTAATCGCAGGTGCTGCTTCCTGCCATTGCCACAGGAATAAAGCGTAGACTTGAAAAGAAGCGGGAGCCTCCGTACCTTCCAGGTTCACAGCTTGTAGCATCCCCCCGGTGCTCGGCGGGGCGGAGCCTGCCGTTACCCCGGACTCTAACCCCTGCTTTTCAGCTGCCCACTGTCAGGGTTTAGGGGCAGGGTCTGGGTTTCTGCTACGGCAGTGGTGTCAGAGCAGCCAAGCTGTGAAGCGATTAGCAGTACGGAGAGGCATTCTGAAAGCTATTTTAAGGCTTAACTGAACCAGCTTTCAATAACCTTTTTTACCCCCTTTGGTTTATGAAGGTTGTTCTCCCCAGAAAAGCCCCACACCAAAACCCAGCGCTCCCCTTTAATCCCAAACTCCAAGCACCGGCATACTAGTCCTTTTCATGGATTGACAACTTACTGAGAAGCACATTCTGTAATTCTTCATGCAGCAGTACTTTTTCTGCTTGTGCCACTCAGTCCTGTGTTCCCTTTCCAGACAGGAAGGCAAAGAGGTAGGTTATAGGACAGGTAGAAATATCCTCTTGCTTAGGCATACTGTGTTAGACAGGAGTACTTGCATTGAGAAAGCATGTGGGCCCATTGGGGAATGAGATAGTGACAAAGAGGCTACAGCTCCACAGGCTCCCAAATTAGCCATTTGAAGAAATAAGAGGTTTAATCTGGATTGTTCAAACAGCTCTGACACAGGAATGCCTCACTTTCTGCTACTCCAAAGCTGAAGTTCCCATTCAGCCGTGCAGCTCTTCAGCTCCAGACTCCTTCCTCCTGTCACTCATTCCAGCTTTCAGCTACTGTAGCCACATGCTTAGGAAAAGAAAAAGAAAAGAATAGTTATTATTGCTATGTTTGTTTGTTTGTTTGTTTTTTTTCACCAAGAGGCAAGCTTGTTGATCCAGTTTGCCACATGAGCTGCAGAGCACCAATGGAGGAAAATGAGAAGCAGTCATGGGTTAATCAGAGCAGCATAAAGTTCACACAAAGCCACAGACAACTTTGATCCTCAGAACTCTCCAGCTGTTTTCTAAGGGCTGTATGTGTCACAGCTCATGGATAACAGCAGTGCTGGATAAAGTAATATCCATCCAACTGCCTGCCTGAGAGCATGGAAAGATACTAGTGATATATGTGAAATCACCACTAGACTGTTTTTCAGTCATTCTGAAGCTTTCTTCCACTCCGCTGCTTCTTCACATGCTTATCCTCACAAATCCTACCCTGCTCTTGGGCCTCTTCATTTACTCCTAGTATCCTCTCTAGGCACATACCTCCATTTCTACTCTCCTGGTGCTGCTACCAGACATTAATGTCTGGAAACACATAGCTAGGGTTCCCAAAGAACCTTTACTCTGCCCTAGAGGCAAAGATTTATGAAAAAAGCCCTCTCTGTTTAATATAAGCTGGGACCACAAACAACGAAATGCCTCAATCACAGTGGTGTGACTGCAGAAATTCCAGTCTACAGTTAGCCAAACGTAACCCACTGAGTGCTGTGTTCTTTTATTTTCATATTTCTGATTAGGCAAACAACATAATGAAAGCCTTGCTCCCTGTTCTTTCGTAAGGCTGTATGACTCACCACTTATGTAAGCCTTATGCAGGAGTTGGTCATAGCTCCACTGATGATACTACGTACTGGTTTGCAATTAGTGCAAGGCTTCAACCTCCCTGTTCTGTACAACAAAATTAGGTTCTCTCAACTTACATGTTGTGAGCAGTGTGGCTTTGGGAGCCTAGGAAAAGCAGGGAATCAGTAGGGATCTATGATACATAGTTAACGACTCAAAATTTTAGGTGGATTCTCTAAAGAGTTCAGCATTGGTGTTGCTTTTCCTTCTCTCAAATGACTGGGTAAGCAGCTTGAAAGACCTGAAGCGTTAAAAGTCATCTGGTTTTCAGGTATACCTTATGGGTAAGAACAATGGGATTTATTATGTAGCCTGCCACATCATCTCTCATGTCATTTTAACTAATACAGAACAGCAGTATTGAAAAAGCATGGTTCTTGTAGAGTATCATTAGTGGGCAGGGCAGAATCTAATCTACTTGTTAGCATTTTTGTGCATTTCAGAACCTTAGCAAGTTTGAGCCTTAAATGCAAGTCCAACCCTGCCATTCAGAAATGAACAGCTCAGCTCAGAATATACTTTCCTTTCTCCCATTCATCTCATGTTTAGCACACACAGTAAGAAACTAGTGGATAGAGGAAGCTGGGAGTTGCTGCTTTCTCAACACAGCTGCCTGCCCCTTCATTGTATGCTCTCTGTGCCAGTTCTCTAGTTCCCAGTTTAGTGACTCAACATGGGGAAGAATATTTTCTGCTCTCAGAACCCAACAATGATGCACCATGATCAAAAACACAGTGTTTTTTTTGCAGGCAGAGAACAAGAACACAAGGTACTTCACTCACTTCATAACAGCTGCCTTAGACCCATTTAAAAAAAGAGGAATGGCCTTTGTATGAAAGATGTCAGACTTCTCTAGTTTTAATGATAGTAAAGGCAGCAAAAACCAATGTTGCCAGCAAAGTTCAGAATTAATAATGAAAGCTTCATCTTCTGAGTCTCAGCTGAAGGAACAGGACAGTACCACATCAGCGATATAGCGTGAAGGAGTGTTGACGTCACCCCAGAGCCTAGAATAGCAGTCCCTTGAGAGCTGGGTAGATGAAGAGAGTTAGTAAGCGTATATTCAGCATTTAGCTTGAATGTTGGAACAGGGAAATTATAAATGGCCCTAAGTTGCAGAGAGTGTTTTTACCATATTTCTAATATATAAATATCTCTCTCAGAGGAGATGAACTCCCAAGTGCAGACTCGCCAGCACATCCTGACTCCAAGACATGTGCCTTACACAAGCCCTTCAAAAACTGGTCTCTCAGCAATTTTGTATGATAGTTTTATGTAAAATACAGTTGATGAATTAATGGTCTAAACAACAAGATGCCACATAACCTTTTTTTTTTTCCAATCAGAACTTCCTTGTACTGTGCTATCATTTCCCAAAGCATTTCCAAAGGACTTGAAAGATTTCCTGCCTTCCTTGTAATGCTGCATCCATCAGACAGGGAAACCAATGCAGTAGGCAGTATATTACCACATCCAAATTCACTTGAAGGTTTATAGCAGAAGTATCCAGATCTTCCCTCTCCTAAGAGATCAAACAGGTAGATTACTCCACATTTTAAACCATCGCAGTGACTATGCCTAACTTTAAGACCTTTCTAATTTTTCCATATGTGTTTTTGGCCATTGTAAGCCAAGTTTGGAAAAAGCTGTTATGGGGTCTTTTCACATGTAGTCTTTCAGTCATTTAATCTAATCTTGGTTTTCCTGCCCACAGCAGGAGGGTTAGAATTTGATGATCTTAAGGTCCTTTCCAACCCTAACTATTCTATGATTCTATGATCTTTATGTATCATTTGAAAAAGCACAACCATCACCAGCACAAGAGACTTGTCCTTTGCTGAACCACTGAAATATGGCTATATCTCAACACCTCCTCCCCTCAAGAGAGAAAACTGCTTAACCTGTTATTACTAGATTTGACATAGGAATCACATCAGTTTGCAAAAGAGTAAAAGTCAGGTATTATCCCATGAATTTCATTATTAACCTACCTAGATTTTTCTTTTAAGAATAAAATGATTTTATGTTGGAGGAAAGTGTCACCCTTTTGGAATAACATTATTCAGGTTACTTTTTTCTCCAAGACTGTTTTGTCAAACTAATTGCTTAAACTACTGCTTCTTGTGACAGCTCTCCCCTGAAGGATACATTCCATAACAGTAACTTTCACACTGCTTTTTCTAGCTATGTGATGCCTGCCTAGATATCTTCATCCCTAAGAAAGTATGGTATATCTTTACATGTAGGTGGTTTTTTTTCTTGACAGATCTCAATGTGTAATATTTTGAAGTCTATTAGAAAATCTCTCCCTTCCCACCAATGCTGTTATGAGGATTTCCCTTTCATTTTCAGTTACACAGTATTGTCATTGTTTACTGAACAGGTTTTGTGCATCTGCTCAGACTCACAAAATGCAAAACATTCTCCCTCTGTGAAGTGATTTTTATTTCCATAGTAGTGATGGGGCATTATGGGCCCTGGCAGTATTCAGCCACTATCAAACTGACTTAATTGGTAGATGAGGAAAAAGGCTCCAATTCAATTGCAGGCTAACAGGCACTGGAATGGGTTGGCCAGGGAAGTTGTGAATGCTCCATCCCTAGCTGTGTTCAAGGCCAGGTTGGACAGAGCCTTGGGTGACATGGTTTAGTGTGAGATGTCCCTGCCTATGGCAGGGGGGTTGGAACTAGATGATCTTAAGGTCCTTTCCAACCCTAACTATTCTATGATTCTATGATCAGTATAATCAAATTCACTTCATGCACAACTTTAACTGAGGAATCAAGGTACAAAGGTCTGTTTTGATGGCTACTAAAATCATTGCCATCACCAATCTCCGTAAGTTTTGAAAAGCACATCTCAAACTGTATCTTAGAGTTCAGCCAAAACTGAAGCCCACAAGATCATTCTTCATGAAAGTCAACTAAAACCTGTGCAACAGGCTATCCCTTTTCAGGAACAAAACTCACCTCCGATTGTCCTTTCCTTACAGCAGTATCAGTAGGCTCACAGAACTGGAGAAAGGCTAATGTTCTGTGTTTCAGTCATACCCATACAACACAACACACTTTTTGACTCTGATGAAGGCTAATATCAGAAGGCTGGGTACTTGAGGAGCAGCATTGGCCTGTCCATGTAAGTGGAGCTGCATTGTTGTAAATAGCAAAGAACCAGAAACTTCTTAGTCCTTATGACTCAAAAGAAACCCAAAGAAAGCTCAAAGAAAAAGATGGCTCAAAGAAGGAAAGTGCAACAGGATTTTATGAAAAATGAAAGTTTCTGAAAGTCTTGTCCTTTCATTGTAGCCACTTGGAAGGCAGAGAATTTCACTATTTTCTAGTAGTCAATATAAGGCAAGTTTAGCAATCTTGGAATCAAAAGCAAAGTTGACCTTGTGACTTGAGTACAACAGTCTATAGATGACTACTGTCTGAAGTCAAAATTTACAGATATAAAAGCTCAATTCTCTGCATCTTTACATGGGAGGGTAACATTTATTAGTTGTAATAGACTCAAATCTCCACATGGTGTAGCCCTTTGAGAAGAGGTTGAGTCATGGTATGAAGTTATAGATTTAAAAATACACTTCTCCATCTAAAATCACCATTTCTATCAATCCATTCAGCATCTTGCCAACATTTCTTTTGTGGTGGGACATCATTGTTTAGAAGAGACAAAGGCCTACAACTTTTAGCAGAATCTCTTTTTTTCTGAGTCTGAATTTAGTTCTTACACCAGCAATGAGTGGGTCGGCTATGCAAAACTTCAGTGTTCACCAAAAGGATAAATACAGAAAAATGAATACTTGGAGGAATATAAGAGGAAGATGGGATGGGTGGAGGGTGGGAAACATTTAAAAACTACCCAAGGGGATTTTTTTTTACTTCCACCATCCCCCTCACAAATATGGTTTGTTCCAGGAGGAACAGCTATGGTTAAGTTTTACCTTGTGTTGTTTAAATATCAGAGCAGCATGTTTTACCTAACCAGTGTACACAGTTCCTATAACTGCTTATAGGCAATCCAAGATTTTTTGCTATTTAGCTCTCCATGTATCTCTTTAACTGCATATGCCTGTTCACCTGCATGGGTAGTGGGTCACTCCAATCTTCATTAACATGACATTTTTGGAGTAGCATGGTGCTCAGTTTTTAGCATCTTCACATAAAAGAAATTGTCCTTTTGGTATATTACTTTATTTAGTAAGATTATACTCTGTTTCATGTCAAAATGTCTTTCCTTAATAGGATTAATGATTTTTTTTTTTCCCCCCCAACTTAATTCCTAAATTAATCTATGTTCATTGTTATTTATCCCTTTTTTTACTTGGGTAAGAAAACAAGTTATAAGAACACAACCATTCCACAGAAGTGATTTTTTAAATCACACACAAATAAAATAACTATCAGCTGTGACACTGAATACTTGGAAACTGAGAAGGCTAAAATACATGCTTTTAAAATTGTATCTATAAGCTATTTAATGGCAAACGTTTGACTATGCAATAACCACTAGCCAGGAATTGTTTCAGATATTCTTTGAAAATGTGAAAGGAATTGACTTTACACAGGTAAAGCTAAACAAACAAAAAAAAATCAGATAATGCTGTATGGAATGAAAGTATTGTTTTGAAATAGCTTTTCTATTTCAAAAGGTACAGCAGCTATGTCATATTCCAGAATAATTTTTGCCTATAAATAAGCCTGTAAACCTTTAATCATGTGCTGACTTGTGACATTAAATACTTAAAGATATTTTTTTTAGTATTATACTAATATTTACTCACTCTTTAAGACTTTGAAAAAGAGCAAGTAGTGGAAGAAAAATCTAGTTGGGAGAATGCATAATTTGAAGTTGCATGAAAAATAATATCAATCATTTCGTCACAGCCACACTATACAAGACAAGATGGCTCCCCAACTGCATTCCTCCCTCCACCCCCAAAGATGGCTTCTAGAACAGACATTTTGTTTTACTTTTTTATTAAGTCCATAAAAAGCCAAGGATTTATAAAAAGCACATGCAAGTCCATCTACATTAACACATCAGTGAGTAGCTGCAAACTTTCCTTAGTACAGGAACTACGTCTTTAAGACTGGAAGCAGTAAATAAAACAGGACACCAAACTCAGGTGACAAAAGCAGCTTTGCTGACAGCTGAATTCCTGGTTTGTTCCTGGGGCATAGGGTTGTGGCGTGAGGGCATGACACCCAAAACCGATGAGAAATCCCTATAGCTTTGGAGAGAACAGCAGAATTGATTTGTTTTTTACTGATCCATTTTAAGTCGTATCAACAGACCTATGATTTAGGTCAAAGTTAGAGTCTTGGTATCATCTTTCTCCTGAAAGATGGAATGTAAAGGAATATAAATGGGATCAGAAAAAAGAGATGTCAGGAAAAGGTGCAAAAGCCACACCTTCAAAAGCCATGAGGAAAAGAAACAGTCTTGGACTGTCTGCCCTCTCCCAACTGCCATTTGTGAAAAGCCAACTGACCAGTTACTGAAACAGTGAGGCACCACTTTCTGCAGATCTCTAACAGGTCCTTTAGCATTGAGCAAAAACCAGAGGAAAAGCCACTGGAAGTTATTTTCATGAGTGTTTTCTTTGAGAACAAAGTAACAGTTTGAATTCTTGCTTCACCATTCATCTTGCAGTATTTGTGCTTTCACTTGAAGTAAATAAAATACTTCCACAGTGAACAAAAAACAAAGTAGCTTAGCCTTCCCTTTTCTCAACAGTTTAGGAATAGGAAAGATATTAGGCATATTTAACTATTCCTAGTTTTAAAGCCATACAGTAATTTAGTGCTGCTGCAAGAATCTGGTTATTTATCCATTCTTTTCCCCTTGAAGATCTCCTTACATAGCATACTGGCACTTTGAAGACAGACCCAGTGTAGTACTCAGGTTTGCTAAAATAATCCAGTCCTTCATTCCTTGGAAGGAAATGGGTATTATAACTTACCTCACTGTCAGGAAGCCTGAGATCTTCCCTATCAACGGAATAGGTATAACCTGCAACTTCTGCATATCCTCCAATTATGTCACTTGCCAAATGTGATTATGTTTAGTAAAATATAGTGAAAACATTTCCCCTCTGACCAACTAATACCTCAGTCTTTGTTAAGGTATCAAATTTTAAGTGCTAACAGGGAACTGTAATGTTTTTGAAATAAATAACAGTGAGACCCATGAACATTTCATGGGATTTCAGCCCACAGCCTATGACAAACATAACAGCTACTGTCACCTCAGTGGAAAGAATTTTACCAAGCAATTGCCAGTGGTGTATGGGACTGCAACCAAACTGACAATTATGGTGAAAATGGGTTTTCCATAATACAATGAGTTTTCCATAATTATCAACTGTCAGTCATCTCAATACCCTGCCAGGCTTTCCATTTCCTGTGATTAAACCTCTGTGGCAGTAGAATTATTTCCCAAGTTAATTAGTGACGTAAGTTACACTGCATATGCTAGATAGTGGCAACAATGAAAGCACTGATATTGAAACAAAATTCTCACTACCCAGGAAAGGGTCATACAATGATTTGGATGCACTCGGCAGTACAAGTGCATCTCTTACGCTGACCACTGTCATCTCTTTTTTTCTTTGATGGTACACTCTGTGCCCTGTGATCATTCAAGTAACATACAGAAAATCAAGGAAGAAGTTCTTGGGATTTCACAGAAATCAAATAAAAGTCTTGCACCCCACAACAACATGCATGGTTCTTACTGCAATAAAATGTCAGTGTCTTCTTCATCCCATTTATATTAAGAATTCTTTTAAAGAAAAGGTGCTGATATTTTGTATTGTTTAATTAATGAGGTAGATGGCACTTTCATATAAATAGTGTAAATCAGAAATTAAGCTCTGAGCCTGCAACAATTCTTCAATCAATTGTTAAATCATGCACATGAAATAGTTCCTTAATTTAACAGATAAACAGTAAGTCTCTAAAAAAAGAGTGGTGGTCAAATGTCTTTCCTTGACAAAAGTCACTGGAATTCTGGCTTTAGTCTCCAGACACCTTCACCATTTGGGTTCCTATGGAAGGTGCAGAGATTGCGGAGAAGTTCTCTAAAGACACAGGACTGTGCCGCAGGCAGTTTGGACTCAAACTGGTGCAATATTTCCTGAGTGCTAGCCTCGCCGTCCACACGGGCCTGGAATGCTATGAAATTACGTACATCCACGAGCAGTTCATCATATTCTGTTGAACATGGGGGTGGGGCAGATGCTTGCTGGTAATTTTCATCTTCCTCATTCCCAGTCTCTTGTGGTAAAATAAGGTGGTTTCTTGCCCTCATCTTCGCTAATAAAGATGAAGAGTCTAGTGCACTGGATGACGATTCTCCAGATTTTCCATCAAAGTACCCACTGGAATTACACTTCTTTACATCTTTCTTTATTGTATCTGCATCCTGCAAACAAACATACAGACTATGGAGAAAGCTGGATTTTGAAATCTACTCAATCTGTTAAACAAAATCTGCCTGCTGTGTAGATTTAAACAATAAACATGAACAGTCAGAAGCTAGTTGTCTGAAATACACAATAAAGAGGTAATATGTTCTGGTCTTAACTTTAGAACTTAGGAACTGAAAGAAAAGCAGTGCTGGTCTTGAGACAGATAACCAGATCATGTTGCAATTTATGACTGCCGTATCTAATTAGTTTTCATCAAGATGCTATATCAAAACATGAAAAATTAAATTCATGGGTGACTAAAAATTCTAGAACTCTACATAATAGGAATACCTCCGATCTTGTGTGCGTCTAGGGCACAATATGTTGATCAGAGAGCAGAGCCCTTCTCCGCTGCCCTGAGACCTTTGAGGATTGCTCCAGGGAGCAAATGAATTCCCTGGAAAAGCATGAGGTAATGGGCTCCTCACAGGTTGGCATGTGGATGACTTGGAAAAGAGATGGGACTGTTCTCTCCAGGGGGAAGTGCAGCAGGCAGTGCCTGTGGGCATGGCTTTGATGTAGATAATGAAAAACCTTTCACAAAGGCCTCTGATTTGAGTTTTGAAGAAAAGCCCAGGATATACCCATTGAGTTATACATTCCTCCTGGAAGTCTGAAATCCTGTGTGTTCTATCTGCATGGTGTTACATGGCTGGAAACAGAAAAAAGAGAGCAGTATGTGGCACACAGGGTGGGGTTGTGTGAAGCTGGGCTTAAACAGTGAGGGCTGAGGTAGGAGTCCATCTCCCACAGCAGTACCTATGTTGAAATATGGCTAAACTAATCCAGGTCTGAAGGCTCCAGCTCCTGACTGGTTTGGCTGTTTGCTCTGCGTCTGGTATACATACACTGAGTTAGTCATGAATCTACTCTCATTTTACATACACCATTACCTCATTTGCTGTGCCAACTTCACTCATGAATCACTGCTTATAAGACAGTATTCACTTCTCAAAGGACTGAAGCAGCTTGGACTGCTTTTACTCTTACTACGATCACCACTCTCACAGCACATACTGGAGCCTATGCTTAACTGTTCTACAGCAGCTGTGGCATGGTAACCTGTGGCTAAGAGGTGGTAGCAGGTAGGTGAAGGACAGACATGTTTCAACATAATCAGAAGTTCTTTATTGTGAGGGTGGTGAGACACTAGAACAGGTTGCTCAGAGAAGCTGTGGATGTCCCTGGCAGTGTTCAAGGCCAGGCTGGATGGTCTCTGAACAACCTGGTCTAGTGGAGGGTGTCTTTGTCTATGTCAGGGGGGTTGGAACCTGATGATCTTTAAGGTCCCTTCCAGCCCAAACCATTCTATGATTCTATAATCATATAGCGTATGGGTATGAGATCTACAGTATTAATCAGGTTTGTTGCATAAATCACAACATTTCACAAGTATCAGCTATTAAAAGAGAAATATTAGCCTATGTCTCATACCTTGCACTTCTTTGCAGGTGATGCACAAGTGGAGTGTGAAGAAAACATCGGGTTTCTTTTTTGACCAAATCGACTTCTGAAAAAAAAAAATCACAAAATAATTAACTCCATAAAACATCTTTCTCAAAATGATTAGGATAGCTTTGCCAAAGACACTGACTGGGTTTGCATTTTAGGGTTCTCATGAGCTCTCTGCCAAACTCTCTCTCCTCTGCTGTGCAACAATAATGCTTTCTTTGTACTTTGTAATGGACTTCCTAGGCTTGTAATATGCCTTCCTATCTTTATTAAATATAAAACACAAAACTCCACTTGGATACATGTTACTGCAAATACCAAGTGGAGAAAAGAATAAAATCCACAGCAGCCTAAGGAACTCCTCTGTTTTCGGAAAAGCAGCATGAGAACTTAACTTACTTTATTCCTGCTGGTGCACCTGAAAGACCACTCATGCCTGTCCATGTTGGCACACCAGAAGCAGCTCCTAAACATCGCTGTCGAGAGACTTTTAAGGCTCTTAAGGCATCCTGGGCTACTCTGCTAGCTTCTGCTTCCACCAGCACATGATCTGCACTGGAAGCTTCCATAATAGCATCATGCTTCATAACACTGTGTACCCCTAAAGAAACAGAAAATGAAAGAAAAGCTAAAGGAGGACATCTGTTAATATATCTGGTTAGCTGTAAAATTAAATATTCACCATTTAAGTGAATGCCACAATCACATTTTTCCTTTTTCAGGCTGATTATATTCAGCACTTCAGTATAGTCATTTCTAATAAGAGAACCTCCTCCTATATCAGTTAAGTAATCAATTTGACAGCAAACCACTTCTGGTGTGCTGATGAGGTCATTATTCAAAACAGACTTGGCAATTATGTGGGTAAATTGATCATTTCTATTGTTACAGACAGGACAGACAGAAGTGAAAGCCTTGTGTAAATGAAGGTTTGTTATATCCTAATTTCCAGAAGAAACACTGCACTACTTCTGTATACAGAAGCATTTCTGGAAAGCTGCAGATCTGAAATATTTGTGCCAAGGTAATTAACACATGCATAACTACAGCATTTCAATCATGAAAGTTTTCATGTTTCACTACAGTAACAGAATAGAGAAAGACCACAATTTTCAATTATAAGTCTAGCTTTCCGAGTAACAGAACTGCTCCTTCCCTCACTTGCAAGTCCTATATACCTCTGTTTGAACAGTCTGATACCACTGAGCAGCCAAGTAAGTTACCTGATTTTTTGAAAAGTTTCTCCAAGACGTAATCATCATTTTTCTTTGAGTCTTCCTCCTTCTCTTCACTGTTCTCCCTTCTGTATTGCTTTTGTTTCACTAGATGAGGAATGCGCTCTCCTTCAAATTTGGCATCTTTGTGCCGTTTCTTCTTAGACTTATCTTTGTGACCCTCGTGTGACAGCATATCTACCCTGTGCTTTGTTTTTGAGGTACATTTATAATGATTATTATTTAATCGCCCATCTTCAGTTTTAGCAACCTGCTTTTCACCAGAGCCAGCTGCATCACACATAAGGCTAAAATCCCCCTTGACATTTGCATTAGCTGCTCCAGGTATTTCATCAGCCACCATGGGGTCCAAACATCCAGTATTATCTGAAGACCCTGCATCACCTGGCAATAAGTGGGATGTAGATTTGTCAGGTCTTTCCAAGCCTTCCTCCTTGCTTTTATTCAATGAATTTATATTAGTAGCAGCCTGTGCATTATCTTTTGCATAGTTGTTTTGGTCAGAAGCTTCCAAATTGCCTTTGGTTTCCTCACTTGTCTCTATTGTTTTGGAAGAAGAATTTGTCATGTCAGTGGTTGAGCAGGAATTGGATAACTTGGTGCGCTTTGGTGAACTGCCTTCTGTAAAATGAAGATCCCCTTTAGAAGTGTCATTATCAGTTGGCTTTTCAAGTTTCCGTTTCAAGTGGTGTTTTGGGACTTGAACATCTGATCCAGTACCTGAGGGGTGAATTAGTATCCATTTATCAAACACTTCAAACACTCTTCTATTTTAAATAAACAGGAAAAAATCATGTACCTGCAAAAATTGCACTTGTTTCTGTCCCCTGAGATCCATCTGGGCTGCTCAGAGTGAAAAGTTCATAAAGGTCATTGGATTTGAAAAAGCGCCTCTGCTTAGGGTCTTTCAGCACCCGGTTTGTTAAAAACTGTTTGAAGATTTGTCTAAAAAAGAAAAAAAAAGTACTTTTGTGTTAAAAAAAGTCTAGCTATGTTTAAATACTGAATAGAGTACTTAAATGGAAAACTGTGTAAACACAAACATTACCCTGTAGAACAATTAAGCAGTGGGAAGATGATGTTATTTTCCAAAAGACAATCTTGAGTTAGTAACTTTCAAACAACCAACTAAATTGTTAAACACAGGGATTTATTGTTCTGCAACAACTCCATAACACAACAGGTGATCACCACCCTGAAATGTCCTATGAGGTGTTTCTTAACTAAGCAATAAATAACTTTACAGCTAGATTTTTTTGTGTGTGTCCATTAAAATGGACAAGCTTGCTTGTATTACAGTAAGACTATCAGAAAGCTCCTGAAAGAAAAACAAGAGCTTGCTAAAATGACAACATTTTAATGGTTTAATTGGTTGGAGGAATCAAAAGCAGAAGAGTATCTCAGTCTGATGGTGACAACTGGGTGACAACCACTGAAAAGGCAAATATGAGTTGTAGTGGAGAGGAAGGCAAGAAATAGCCCATCTCTATCCTTCCAGAAGGAAACAAATCTAGGGGAGTACTAAGCTGCAAAAAGTCTTCCAGTACTTGTAAATCTACTTCTACACCATTTTTGTACCACATAGCATTTGATTGCAAGTTCTAGGCACTATTTTCCTGTTCAAAAGATACATCCCTAAATAAAGCTAGAAATCAGTTCTCAAGAAGGGTTTCAATCATGGTTTTGGCTCTGTCGGCATCAAGCAGGGAAACTATTTTTAAATCCAACAGACAGAATAAAAGTTTAAACATAGGTGCCAGCTACTGCAGTGCAGATGTCAGAAGACTTTAAAGGTTTTAATTGAGCTTCATAGCTTTCTGCAGGGATGAGCACATATTTTCAGGGCAGAGAACATGAGCAAAGAGAAAAGACAACTTGCTTAAAGTTCAAGGTCCACTGTACTGTTCTGGAAGGAAATCAATTTGTGATGGCTGTCCTGACCATTTGAGCCCACTTCCTTGATGTGGTCAGTGCTGTTCAAGCAGAATTATGCCAGAGGGACACAAGCCAACCAACAGCGGATGCTTTGTGTCCATGTGGTAAAACAGATTAAAAAAGGCACTCAATAAATGCAGGTATTTCATTATTTAGAGGTTATTCATCTTCATTTTCAAAGAGGATATTCCAGTTCTAAAGAGTAATGCCTAGTCAGAGGATTCCCATCTACATTCATTTTAAATTCATGTGAGTGAAGCTAACTACTGAGAACGCCTGAATGGGAAAGCAAACCAAAAAGGTTTCATTGATTTCGAAATACAAGCACTTTAAGGCTTTAGCTATATTTTGGAATAAATAATGTGAATACAACTGGTGGTTCTTGGGATTTAATTCTCTCTTTGGAATGATTTGGGAATAAAATCAAACTGGGTTTGCAAATAGTAAACAGATGTATGTATCACATACATTTTTACATATCCTAAGAACAATATAAATAACTTGCTGATTTCAGTTTGCATTTCAGACTTGATGAGTCTCGTGTTCTGAGTAAGGGGTTCATTTTTTCCTGGCTATGCCTCACACACTCTCATACACAGCAAATTCTTTATGTGCTAGACACAGCTCCTGGAACAGACTGACAAGGTATATTTAGCATATGGGTCTTGGAGCTAGAGAGGCAGCAGCACAGCCCTGCAGCTAGGAGTCTAGTGTTATAAAAGTTTTCCATGACATACCTATGATGACCAAGGTTGGGGTTTACCAGCCATGTGTGCACATGCACAGGTATGTCACTGTTACACCACCTCAGATTCACTACAAACATATTCTTGGGCATACAGATGTATCCAGGAAATTGTTCTGACTGACCTGTGGTATATCTTCTCTTCAATAGTACCTGCAGTGAGAAGTCTGTACACAGTCACGTGTTTCTTTTGGCCTATTCTCCAAGCACGTTCCCGAGCCTGGAACACAAAAGGTCTTGTTACCACACATTAGCCTCTTAAACATTTGTTTGACAAAGAGCTATTGATACCGCTGTTTCAAACCTAGTTTGGACATTGAACACACAGTTCAAGAAGTTACATGGCCATGATACCTCTACAGTATTAGGACAACTACCTCAGCAGAAAGCAGAATAATTTTGGAAGTTTACATATGTAAAAAGACAAGCCTCCAATTGCCCCAGTTGTGCAAAAAAAGTCTCAAAAAAATAAACTGTGCTAAAACTGGAACTTGTATCTATGATACATACTTTATATGGACTTATTCCCAACAAGATTTATTTCACAATAGAGCTTTAATATAAACATTTCCTTTGAACTTTTCTTCTTTTTCCAAACCGCAGGCTTTCCTACAAACATTTGAACCAACTGCTAAAACTGACCACCCTAGTCAGACTACATACTTGCAGAGCCCAGAGCTATGTAGGATTTCCACCAAAACAGTTTGTTTTTCCTCTTAAACATATAAGTCCCATGTACTGTTAAGAGATGTGACAAACCAGTCTCATCACACCATCAGCTAGAGAAAAAAAAATTAGGTACTGACTTAGCAGTAGCTTCTAAGGGCATATTTAGTGAAAAAGCCAATTTGAGCAGCACTCGTTCTCCTTTTCTTACCCTACATTGCCACCACATACAGTCAGGCCTGTTTAAAAGCTTGCACAGCTCTACTCTTCCCTCATAAACATCTAGTTTGTTGATTTATTTATTTAAAATTCCAGCCCATTTCAACTGTTCATTTGGCTACACTCTAAGCAGGCTATGTGAATCAACAATATTGAAGAGTGGTAAGGTTTAACAGCATAAAGGGGATGTAGTGGGAACCACTTCAACTGGCTTTGCCACAAGAGTAATCCTAATGTGGAACTGCACCCTAAGTGACCACTGCTGGGAACAGCAACTTAGGGAAGAGCACCATAGTGTGTTAACAGTATTTGAGGAAATAGATGTCCTTCTGTCTTCAGTTTTATTTCAACTTAGCTGGTAAACGGAATGTAACAAACCAAACTCACCTGTGTGTCTGTACTGGGATTCCAGTCAGGATCATAAATAATAACCCGATCAGCACCAGTCAAGTTAACTCCAATGCCACCAACACGAGTTGTTAGAAGAAAAATAAAGATAGATTTGTCCTGTAATAGGAGAGAGAACTTACTAAAACAAAAACTAACAAAGCAATAACAAGACCTTTTTTCTTTTTTTCCTGGATTCTTTTGTTATCAGCATTATTTGCAAAGATGTAGAGGGAGCCAAGAGAAGTAATATATTCATTGTTTGTCCAATATATCTTTTGAGAAATAAAAGTAGTAGATCTAAATTTCATTCACTGTTGTCCAATAAGCCTTCTTTTGCCCCCTTTTCAACTGTGTTTTTTTTCTTTTTTCTTAGCATAAAACCCAATCTAAGTGCGAAAGAAGTGGTGTCTTTTTTCTCCTCTCACAAAGAAAGTGATTTCACTTGATTGAACTCCCCAGTTTTGCATCTCAAACCTGAAGTAGTATACTTAAAAAAAGACAAAAAATGCAAGACTTCGACCATACTCACTAATAGGCATTAGTGTGTGGGATGCAACATCTCACCTCATTATATCTTGTTATAAGGGGCTGTCTGGAAGCTATTGTGGTACTGCCATCCATTCTGAGGTAGGAATAGTTTCTCTCTCTCACAAAGACTTCAAGTATCTGCAGCATCTGTTGTGATAGGAAAAACTTAACAAAACCCAGTCATGAAGACTGAGTGACTTAGCAACTGTCTGATCCAGTCATAAGAATTTCTCATACTAACTGCAGTGCCAATCAAACAAGATGATAACCAAAAACATTTTAGTAATTTTTTTTTAGTCTTAGTAGCAATTAAAACCAATTAGCTCATCTTACCTGTCTTGACTGAGTGAAAAACAACACTCTGTGACCTTGCTTGTGCCATATTTTCAGCAAGGATTCTACCACTATCATTTTTCCTGAACGTTTCCAATATCCAAATTGATCTGCTTCCTCCACTTCAGCATCTGGTACACCCTTCAAAATTTTTGGTCCACCAGAGAAGAGGTCAGGGTGGTTGCAAATCTTCCTCAAAGCTACTAGTCCTGAGAAAATCTAAAGAGCACAGGAGAAAAATATTTTTAGTTTCTTGACAAATAGTTGTATCTGTATAGGAGAAAAATACACAGCAATGGATGAATCCAGTCATCATCAATAAGTTTGTTTTAAATAGTGGTTTGCTCTTTAGAGAAGCCAGTGGATACTTGTTTCACAAAAAGTTTTAGGGAAAAAAAAAATCAGTACAATAGAGGGTCAATGAAATTTTGTGCTCCTGTGAGTCTATTCTGGGTACAACATTACGAAAATTCTGCAACAACATCCACATTAGCGAAAGTAGTCTCTAGCTGTAACTCACAGTCAAATTATTTACTACCGAAAAGGAAAAATACCACCAAGTTTGTTATTTGAAATTATTGTGTCTTTCCTTCCAACTCCTGCCATGTTTGCAAGTAACTTAAGACAGACCTTGAAGACAGCAAGCATAGCCACCAGAATGCATGGTAACAAAGAATAGAGGAGTAAACATACTTGAATATAAGACACTGAAAATCACTTTTGATGTCATGTTAGAAGGATTCTATTCAGTTATACATGCAACAATATTACAAGTTTTATTTACTCTTCTGATATAATGGCCAATCATAAAAATAAACTAGCTTGAACCAGCAAATCCCTCAGTCTTCTACCACAAATTGGATGAGCCTGGTTATGATTTATGGGTTGTTCGCACAATGGAATTTCTGTTTTTCAGATGGGATTCACTGCTATCATCACAAAACATTTAATAAAAGCATTGACACTTAGGGTTCAAAGTTTTCAGAACTATAGCAAATATGACAGCACATTCTGTAAGATCTTAAGAGATATTTCTGCAAGTAGTCTTGTATAAGCCATCTCTTGAAGATCAAGCTCCTTAAAATAATTTCCACTGGGATAACTAAAATGGGTAGGCACTTGAAGAAAACATGGCCACTATTCCTTTGTGAGATTTGGAAAAATAAAAAAGTCAAAACCGTGATAATCTCAGTATCTGTCTTGTATGGCACTGCAATATGCATGACTGTGTTGAGCATATCTCTAACTGGAGCTACTGGTGACAGGAGAAGGGATTTGAGAGTTCACAAGACAAGAAAACATGTAGTAAATAATAAATTATAACCAAGACATATTAGTTCTCATCTTACAAACAACAGATCTCTGTTTGGACATTGGGCTGTTGACCATAACTCATTGTGTGCAGCCATCCAGCCAATTCCTTACCAACCGGGTGGTCCACCCATCAAATTTGTCTCACCAATTTAAAGACAAGGATGTCATGCAGGACAACGTTGAATGAAGTCCAGGTAGGTGACATCAACTGCTTTGCCCCTACGTATCGTTTCTGTAGCCCCATCATAGAAGGTCACCAATTGTTCCCAAGATCATACAAATATTGCAAAGCCCATTCCATTCCTACTTTTATTTGATCATGCCACTACATATGGATCACTAACTCTACATATTTCAAGAAACATTTCTGAGGAAAAAAAAAAAAAACAACCAAAAAACCAGACACGCACCAAAGCAGAACTGAGATCAGTGTGCTTGCTTCCCTTTCTGCTCAGAATCCAGCTAGAAGAATGTTAAGATCAGTCCATGACTTTATCCATCAAACTCTACCTGTCTTTAACCTTAATTAATGCCAACCTGCATGTCTCCATTGAGAATCTGGTAAACTTCTTTAGAGTTGATAAACTTCTGATAGACTTGACGCTGCTCATCTGTCAAACGGCAAAATAGGACCTAGCAAAACAAACAAATAAACCACTCAAGCTCAAAGACTGGATTTCGGAGAAGGAGAGAGCTCAGATCTAACAGTAAAGATAAGCAAACCTGTTCATTTTTATCTGGAAGTGAAAGGCTCATTTTTACATCAGCTTTCATTCTTCGCAGCAAGTAGGGGTTTATGGTGTCCCGTAACACGCAGGCACACTTGTATGCAGTTTTTACCTGAAAAAGGAAGAAAAAGCAAAAGTTGTATTTTGGTTCTTGACATTAATTTTAGCAACAAGCAAAGTTCCATAAGTAGTAATACAAAAATCCTAATAAATTGAGATGGTTTATGATTTATGTGGATCTACTTAGATATTTGATACAATATGAACTGCAATGAAATTCATGTTAGCAACAATAACACTTAGTATTTCTCAGATACCACTAATTTATCTCTCCTAATTTAGTGGTCTTTAAAAGAGACTAGAAATGAGATATTTCTTTTAGAAACCAATCTAAGAAGTAAATGTAAACTTGCATAGAACCAAAATCCTCATGAAAAACTGCTAATACATATCCTGAAGATCAAAAGGAAAGCCTGCAGCAATGGTGGTTACTGGACAATAAGTGAAGATTAGTGCTCGCCTGAGACTATTAACACACAGGCAAAAAAAATCAGTACAAGAAAATCCCCATGATCACAGAAACTAAAGGTCACTCTGGCCTTAAATGGAGCATATGGTTCTATAATGGGTAATGGATGTGTGAGATGGGTTTTATTTGAACATAATGGCTAAAAATACCTTCATTTCTCTTAAAGCAAAACAAAGAATATAATAAATTATTGATATATATAAAAAAACCAAATTGGATGGCCAATTTAGTAAACTACTAAGCTTTAGACAAGGGAATTACTTGAACTCAAAAAGAAAATAAAACTTTAGAAATGTATGTGTGCAAAACATTACAAAAAAATATTTTAAAGGGTACAAGTTTATTAGCATTTATAGAAAACTTAATCTGCAGCTTTATTACACAGACAATTTATCAGCTAATTTGAAAAATGCTTAAGTCATAAATACTAAGAAACACAACTACAGAGATTAATAGACACACTTATTAAAAAAATATTCCAAATTATTTTTTCTTTCAGAACTGAATAGCTTATCTACTTTCAGACTTCCAAGACTTACTCTAGCTTTTAAAATGAAACTTTTCAATTTGAATTTAATTTGATTCCTCTGTTTCACTGAAGCTTGACATCAAACAGGAAAGTTCTATTTAAATGCATAAGAAGTGTAAGATCAGGTACCTCCCACCCCAATTTACTTATCTTTACATCGAAGAGTACTTCACATTATTTAAAATTTTAGGGCTTTTGACAAAAAACCCTTGTATAAATGGAACAGTCTCATTTAGTTAAACAGGTGTCTTCACACATCCAGCAGTAAAACACACATAAACCTTTCGGGTTAGTGTCTAGAACTCACAGCATGAAGTGTGTTTAAAAGACAGTTTTCATGTAACAGTTTCCTTCACACAAAGCGATATTTTTGAAGCATTTACCTGGACAGCAGAGGCATTGGAATATCCTCCCATTGTTATTGGAACAGAAAATTGCTCCATGAACACAGGCAGTGTTCCCAGTTTCCCTGGGTATACAAAGTCAAAGAGGGACCAAAGCTCCTTTAGGTTATTTTGCATAGGGGAGCCAGACAAGATGATTCGATGTGGTGTGCGGAACTGTTCATAAAAAAAACCCAACAAAACAACAGAAAACCAAAAGAAAGTTATTTTCGTGGTGTAACCTGCGTCCTGTCTCAGAGGATATTCAATTTCACCATCAATGAATTCTTATCTTAAAATATGTGGCCTCCTATTCCTGAAAGAAACAGCTTTTGCAACATGTTGTCCATAATTTTTTAGCAGAAAACGAACACCAGCAATCTGGCATTCATCCCTAATGGTAAATTATGACACAATTTAATACTTCTGATTTTTTTTATCCTCTACCAGACTTCTGTAAATGTCAACGTAAACTCATTTAAAATGTTAAACAAATTTAATAGTCATATACAGACAATTGTAACTTTCACTTTTATTCTTTATTGATGGTCAACTGTGTGTTTTTATCATAAAGTAATACAGGCTATTAGATTCTGGAACCACCTCCCAGAGTGCTTAAAATCTTTAAGTACCTGCTTGCATGCAAGGGTGACTGCAGCATTCGGATTTCGGATTTTGTGACCCTCATCCAGAATCACATAATGCCAGTCATAGCTGTGGATGTTATCCTGCATCAGTCGAATGTATGAATAAGATGTAATTAAAATTCCATGGCATGAAGCAATTTCATGTATTAGTTTCACCTAAAATCAGAAAGCGCACGTTATTAGTAACAGCAAGACAGAAAACTCAAACCTACTGAGCTACAGGTTTGCTGCCCAAGGTTCATGCAAAAAGTTTTGGAGAAGCAGATGTGTAATTTACTTAGCAAAGAATAAGTACAGGCAGGATTTTGATTATATGATTCTTAGCTCATCCGTAAAAATATGAAGCACTTGAATCCATGTTGCAAGTGATCAGAATTTCACCTGAAGCCTGCTCAGAAGGAAACAGTGATTTTTTTTTATTTTATTTTTATATTTTTATTTTTATTTTTTAAATTTTTTTTAAAGCAGTGTCTGAAGAAACAAACATTAAAGCAATCAGTTCTTTCAAGTTCTCCTATATTCACCTCACAAACCCACTTTTGAGTACTGCACACAAGATCTAGAATGTTAGAGGAAAAATAAACAAGTGAAAAACAATCACAAAAATCTATTTGGTTAAACCTAAATTCTGTCCAATCTCTCTCATTAACAGGAATCTTATATTTGTACATCCTTTCCCCAATATTTACTAGCCTTTATAGCTGTAAATTATGTAGGGCAGGGACAGTCTATTTCATATTTTGCAGCATTCACAGTATTCAAGACTCATCTGTCCTGCACTTATCCTACATATGTAAATCTAGAAGACTTAAGGAGAAGATGATGGTCTGGGAAGCAATTCCGGATGAAACAAATGTAAAAGAATAAAAGAAGTAGAACCACTACAGAATTTGCCAAGACAAACCCCTTATTCCTAGAAGTCCCTTTAAGAAAACAAAACAAATCAAACCAAACAAAAACCCAACACACACAAAAAAACTCCACCCTACCCCCAAACATCCCTCCACCTGACCCCTCCCCTGAAAAAAAACAAACCCAAACTCAGAACCCCATAAAAACAAAAGCAGAAAATCCACCTCAAAGACCCAGATGGTCTTGAAAGTCCATCTCTTATTGTAAATATTCTTGCTCAGACACACCACAACATTGAAAAAGCTCTTCTGCATTTAATTCAAGAATTTCTACTTTCTGATTATCATCTCCTTATAAAACCACAACCCACTATTTAACGTTGACATCTTGATTCTCAAGAGAATACATAATCTTTAGAACGTGTATTACAGACAGAGTATGTTTTCTAGGCAACTGTAGACATCCAAAGCTTAATTCTACTGGTACACTGCCCATACTCTACACCCATGTCCTGCAGTCTCAGCACTGGCTTATCCTATAATATTGTAGACATCTCTACCCAAACACTTTAGACAAATCATCTCGGGCGATTTCAAATTAAAAGCTTGTAAAATATGTAACCTCTCCTAGTTTTTGCAATTAATAGGGTATGTCTGCAATTAGCCTGACTTACAGAATGCTACACTGTTGTCATTAAAAGATGTTTTGTGAAAGTGCTGCTGTTATTATGGAGGCTCAAGAGACCAATCCCTCCTAGAGGGCAAACAGTGGACTAGTAGAAAACAACAGCCATAAATCACATTGTCAGGTACCAGAGAGAACAGAAGTGAAACACAGGCACATGAAGGCCATTCACTGTAAACACACCACAGCAGAATCCTAGTCAGGATTTACTGAACCTGTAATTAATTAAAGTTTCCTTCAAGCTAAATTTTTAATAAACAAGGATTTGTGCTGACAATGAAGAAATACAACACCACAATTTTATCAACTCACACTGCAGCACTTATTAACTCTCATTTTACTGCTCTGGGTACTTTTTCAGAGGTTGAGTCCATTTTAGTTGATGCTCTTGGAATAATGTTAATATTTTAAAAAATTATAACAGATTTAATATTGATACACACTGGTTTGATGCTGTGGCATTTCAGAATTCATACTGTTTTATCATGTATTCTTAAATTCACAATTTCTGTTTTGGTCAGATTCAGAATATTTAATTCCCCCTCCCCCAAATAGACTTTAATGAAGCATTTCTGGGCATGCATTTTTAAACAAACAGAAATTATTATTATAGTAAAAATAAAGTTTCAATTATTAATTTAATTATTGCTATAATTATTAATTAAATAAGAACAACAACAACAATAATAGTAATAATAATACAGCTTATGAGAGACAAATCCTACTAATGCCAAAAGATTACAGAGTAGTTTCTAACTTTGAACTTCTGAACTCTGGCTTTTAAAAGATGCTAATAAATCTAGGAACATGCAAGTAGATCGAGTAATTCTGATCTTGCATTTCTGTTCAGCACAGTATTTCAGGCCTTTATGAGTCAAGGACAACATCTGCTCCTAATTTAGGGCGACAAATAGATTGTGTTGCCTTGTCTTCTCTGGGACACATGCAATATACAGACTGGAAGATTTTTGGCAAGCACCATTTCTTAAGGCTAAAATGTTTATGTTTTATTCTAAGGATACACCTCTAATGTTTTTTTCCTGTTGGCACCTTGCTGTAGCTACAAGTTTGTTTCTGAAGCTACAAAAATGGAGCAATTTTTTGACTGATGCTCAAGAGAAACAAAGTTTATCTTTTTAGCATAGCCTTTTAAAATGTTTTTAAAAAGGACCTGAATTCTGTAGTATTATGTATCAAAAATGGTAATTTACTTAGAAATGTGTATATTAAGATTGAACTAGACTACTGAAAGCTATGAAATTCTCTAAACATTCAGATACCTTCAAGACAAGTGTGAACTTACAGAGATAATATCTAGTCACTTACACAATCATACATCACTTATGAATCAAAAGTGCTTTCTTCAGCAGGCTTATCACTATCTCATAACCAACCATTAAGCCCAGAGATCCATAAATTCAACCTATAAAACCTCTATTATTTCCCTGCCCCCAACAAAACAACCTAAATGGCACCATGAAGAGGCTTCAAAAGAACACATTACAATGTTTAATAATGTAAAAGTTGCAATAAAAAGATCTAAAGCACTTATTACATATTTAAAAAGAACGCTACTTCTTGTGGCATGTTACTATGTTTATCTGAGTTTGGTCCTCAACTCAGAAATAAAGCCTCTGGCTAAATCAGAGGTTCCATATGAAGTCATGCCAATAACCAACCTCTGCAGCTTTTTTTCGTTACACATTGATCATGTACTCTACTGTGAGGTTAGAAGGTCTAAAAGCTTCAGTGCACAAAGTCATCTTCAAATAGATCCACTATAGAAACAGGTGCAAGCATCATGAACTGACATTTGGTTTTGAGGGCTGCAGTGTCCAGCATTTGACCAGATTAAGGGAATGTAAAGATAGAGCTTTACAAATTGTATGTGTCTACCACCAGAAAGAATTTGTTAAGCTCAGTGATACCTGTTCTAAGGGCCAAGAAATTAAAAGTTCAGCCTTGATCTTAAAAAAAACACAGCCTCCTTCCATATGTAGTATGTTAAACCAAGATAACCAAAGTTCACGTTGCCTCTTACATTGTACAATTTACAAGTGCTCATGTGCCATCAGAAGTTTTGAAACAACCAGACAAGCTCTTGGTACAGAAGGCTTTTATCCCTACATTACAGAGCTTTTTTTCCCTCATCTCCTGTTCTATATCACACATAAAACAGTATTAATGATACACTACATAAGATTTACTTCTTTCTTTTCTCTCATGTTTAAAGGTCTCAGGGCCCTTGATATTTACAAGTCACTTTAAGCTACATCAGATATGAGTGTAAAAGAACAGTGTAAATTCAAGGTTAACAGCATTAAGACACTACCACAGAACATACTTAGTGACAAATGCTGTACCTTGTTCAAACTAAAAGCTGACTTCACATGGGAAGACTACTGCTTAAATCTAGTTCTTACAGCTTCCAACTCTGGCACATTTATCACTGACCTTCTCTGATCATAAAAGAAACAAATGATCTTCTGTGATCATAACTAATAATAATAAAAAGGCAAGTTTTACATTTCACCCAAATGCTTAAACTAGTTCTAAAGTCTTGGAAATGTATCCAACTCTGTATTGTGTCTTCCTTCCATCATCTAAAATACCAATCTGCCTTCCCTTGTGGATAGCTGAAAGCCTTTAAACTATTAGTCATATTTCAAGGGGTGAAACTGGAACCTCACACTTTTTTCCCTTACTGCCAATATTGTCTACCATTGTTATTTTAGCAAAGGAATGAAATAGTCTCTTTTGAAGAATCATGTATGCTAAAAACCTACATGAATACTACAGCAGCAGAGATACCTAAACAGGATGTCTCACTGAGGCATCTGAAACAGGCTGACAACTTTTGCAGTCAATCTGGCAATTCAGGCTGCTACTTCATACTATTATTGTGGAAAATCCTAAAGTTGCTTCCAAAGAAAACCAACATGGACTGGGAAAAGAGGATACACCAAGGTAAGATTGGTGAGCCTTTCATTTGTCACACTGCTCAGAAGTCCTTTTGTAACACTGAAGAAGCGTCACTAACCAAAAAGATATGCAAGGTATTGCCTAGTATCAATTTATGATAAAACAATTGGAACAGATGTCTTCCCCACTCCACTGTCAAGCAAATACTTCCGTGAGCAAGTCTAAAGAACTGGGAGACAGGATCTTGTATTGATGCCTGGGTATCTTAGAAGGTGCAACAGAAAATACCTATTCATAAAAGCACATATTTCACCACTGCTAAATAATTTAATATTTGCTAATATTTCAAGATTCCTGACAATGTTGTTGTAATAATTACGCAGACCCATCTCACTGAAAAGATCAACTTAAGTTCTAACAAATTTAGCTATTTCTTCAGCTATTGTCTCTTTCTGCTTTGGAATACTGTCTTGCCTTATAGGACACTTGTCATTGCTTAACTCTTCTCTTCCAAATGTAATGATATAGGTTATAAAAAGATGGAACTGTCAAGAGATCAGATCAGCACTAACATATCCATAGGAAGAATGTATACTGGAAATAAATTGTAGGCAGGAGTGAATTTCCCTGGCCTGTATTTTACGTGATAAATTTTCAGTGTACAAGTGTTATTTATGCTCATGAATCAGTAGTAAAATTTTCTTGCAGGTATAAAGACAACAAAAATAGGAAAAGGTTTTGTTTGGCTTGGTTTTGGTTTTTAACTTTACTTTAGTCATATGCTTGCTCTTCTTTGATTAAAAGGCATCTAGGAAAAAAGATGCACTAGGTGAAGATCACATCAGCAGTGACACTTGTTTAAAGCATACTGTTGCAGCTCTCAGAAGATGGGCCATTAGGGCAGAATTAGACAACTGAGCCTATCTGAAGGGATCATACAGTATCTAAATTCCTTAATTTTAAGTTGTTGAATAGGCTTTTGCAGGAGGACAACGTAAAGGCAGAATCCTGAAAAACCTGATGATTCCTGCAGATGGAAAAATTTGAGCCAGTATATCAAGTGCATTAATTAACAAATATCCCAAAATAAGCTCACATGATTTAATTTAGGAAGACATGCAAGCATGTTATTGAGGTCAACACACTTTCAGGGTTCAAAAACATATCAAGTTAATTGAACAACAGGAAACTACTAGCACATTAGAGTGTGCTATTCCTTTTTTGCCATGTATTGTAACTGCATCAATTACCTCAGAATGCATTTAATCAAGTGCAATTAAGCACCATATTATTTTAATGTTATTCCAAGAAATTCAATAAATATTTAGAGAGAAATTCAAAAATGCTTTTCTAAATCCTGAAAATTCTTTTAAGCACCTGAAATATGAGGTCAAGGGAAAACAAAAATTTAAGGGTTTTTTTTTTTGTTTGTTTTTTTGATCCTTCAAGGTATCAATGAGTGAAACTTCAGACAAGTCAGGCTCATCAGACTAAGAATGGAGCAAGAACATGAATAATAAGACACTGGCCAAAAAAATTAAGGCAGAAAAGGCACCGCTTGAAAAAAAAAAGGAAAACCAACAAAAGTAACTGTCATTAAAGAAAATGTGGCAGGCGATAGCAACTGATAACTGAAGAGAAATTGCCTGCGCAAGCAAAATGTATTAAATTCTTGATCAATGACATACTGATGCAGGGAAGTGCAAGGAAAGAATTAACTGACACTATAAGTGTGTATCTGGTGCATATGCAGTCTAGTTGTGAACTTTTTGAATGCACTACCGTACAAGCTCAAGTAAGAAACCTGTTACTACATTTAATTTGTTCAGGCAACACTAGTCTGTATCATAATATGGGAAGCATTTCGTGTCATCCCCTTTTTGCCCAGCTTCCTAAAAAAGTCTGCAAGACAGTGAACTTTTTCTTTTAAAACAATGAGTAAAAGAGCACAAGCTTGCTGACAAAGGAGCACAAACAGGGGACTGATTTTTTTTTCTGTTTGGCTACCATAAAAAAAAAAAAACAAACCAGAGGAGGACAAAAAAAAAAAAAAACCAGAGGAGGACAAAAAAAAAAAAAAACCAGAGGAGGACAAAAAAAAAAAAAAACCAGAGGAGGACAAAAAAAAAAAAAAACCAGAGGAGGACAAAAAAAAAAAAAAACCAGAGGAGGACAAAAAAAAAAAAAAACAAACCAGAGGGGGAAAAAAAAAAAAAAAAAAAGAGCTCTTTGACAAAATGGATTCAACCATTACCTTTTCGTTGGTGTAAGAACCAGTTTCATGGAGAACAGCAACTCTAAATGGAGGCCACCAAGTGTGGAATTCTTTTACCCACTGATGCATCACAGTTGCTGGGCAAACAATCACTGTTGGACCCAATCCCTCATACCTAAAATAAAGTATTCAAGAACAGTACCCTTTAACATTAAATAAATACTCTCTACAAAGTGGCTCATAAAAAATACAGACACACTAAAATGACATGTTATTGTTCAAGTGGTATACGAGTCCTAAGGAAATTAATTTGCACTTTATTTTTCTGGAAGTCTGTTTTTTAAGGGAAGATGAAAGAGATACTGCTGTAAGAACCTATCCCCTGAAAAGTTTATGGATGCATCTATCAAGGTAAACACAGAAATAGAAAAGCTCCAAACAATAAGGCACAAGGGAACTTCCTCCTGTGGTAATACAAATCAGGTTTGTGTGACTGCTGTTTCTATAAGTGAAATGAAACATTAACAAACAACTATTTTATTACCTCTATTAAAAACAATGTGTACCTAGTCTCATAAATGCACTTAAATGCAGGTGTTCTGTTTCATGTTAGTAATAAACTGTACTATTATCACCATAATTTACAGATAAGAAAAAGACTCTAAAGCAGCAGAATATATCATCCATGGCAGTTGAGGTCTGAGCTGGGCTTAGACGGTCTCATAAGTTTCTTATTCATAATCATGTGATTGTTTCTGAGAATTACTAAGGACATTTGAAACAAAGTCTTTCTGTATATTAAGTTCACAGCTACTCCTAAGGTTAAGAAGAGAAAAATCTCTTGCACAACAGCCAAACAAGAAATGCTACCAACAGTCATATAGGAAACACACTAAGTAGCAGTTACTAGTAGCTATTTTTCAAATGTATTTGCTCTTTAAAAACCAGAACAAAATGACTTTGCAAGCAAATGCCATAGCTAGCTATCACATACTGATCTGTACCTGGTGGACTAACTACCATTCAAATGGTAACAAATAAACAATTCAGAAGATCACAGTATACATCCAATATCACATGCATACAGCTATAGGGAAGGATTTCCCAAACACCATCAGTACCCTGCTTTAAAAAAACCCTGTTAATGCCTTCAGAAGCTGTTGACATTAAGAAATAATATTCTTTATTAAAAGCATATACATATGCGGAATAACAACCTGGATGCTGCTTATCTCTTTCACAGTCTAATTAAAATCTCCCAGCAATCCAAGGGGAAGTTAGAATTTAGAGATGCAAAAAATAGCATAAACTATGCTATAAATCCAAATAACCACTGCTACTGATCTATTTACAGCAAAAAAGTCAACTGCTATTAAGAATATCTAAAGCAAGGAAGCCATCTTTCCCCAAATGTATTAGTTTCTCATTTTTCATGGGTAGTAACAATTTACCCCTGTTTATTCCCCTGGTCTGCATCAAACAAGCTCACATGCTGGGTTTGCCTGGGCTTTTTTAACCCCACTCAGCTTATATAAAGAGTTCAAATTAGAGACTAGTCTGGCTGTAGTCACTTTCCACTAGCCAACATTTGATTCTTGTCTCAAGAGCTTTTATTTATTTATATAAAAGAGTCATCTAACGTCTTCCAGTCTGTGCTGTTTCACAAAACTAAAGAAACCATGCACTTCTGCTTGCTACATTTAGGAGGCATCCTTCATTCTCCTTATCACTTCAACAGACATGCTCTTCTACCCTTCCAATTTACATCCATTTTCCTTGGACAAAGGTGACAATGATGATACTCCAAAGTTTTACTGGTACTTCATACCAGGATACAAATACTGCCCTATTCCTACTACAAATACATTAATTGGATGTTATCAGAACTGCAAACAACATCTATTCCTGCAACTTAATACCAAGAGAAAGGAAGATGTAGTCATACTATATTTATAATTCTCAAGTATTTTAAAAATGAGCAGAGGAAAACAATCCGCATTATAACCAGCTCTACTGCCAAGCACCAGCAAATCATGCCTTCAAAATGAAACTGAAATGACAACTAAAACCTAGCAAAAATAAAGGAAAAGAGCAGAAAGAGCAATACAAATTTTCTGGGGCAATGAATTTTTATTTATGTAAGCACCATGGAAATTAATCTCTCTGCCACTCATGGTAGAGACTGAGCTTTAAAGAGCACATTTGAGTAAATAATCAGTGTCTAAGCTTTTCAGCAGAGTCTCTCATCTAATCTCTCAAATAAATGAAGCAAAGTTTATAATAAATGGCAACATCTTTGTTAAACAGAATAATGTGTTAGGAAACAAGCAAGCTTGTGGATCCCCAAGCTCTTCAACAGGTGTCAACAACAGATTTCACCCTAGATAACAGCCTAGAAATGGGTTTCTGGAAGTTTTCTGCTGCTTTGTTTTTTATTTGTGAAGGGACCATTGGTCTGAAAGCTGTTGCTTGTTCCAATCAGAAAAATTATATTAGATTATGTATCAGCCTTTAAAAGTTTTAATATAGTTTCACTGCTGTATCTTAGGTCTTAAGCTGTAACTGTGTAATGCTGTCAAAAGATGTTCCTGAAGGATTTCCATCAACTCAGTGGTTTTCCAAATGGGTCAGGGAACATATCTACACAAAATAATCTGTACAGTAGCATCCTTAGATCAGGCAGCTATACCAAAGTAAATTAGCTGGCTTGAGTGATGGAAGACCTGGAAGGTTTTTAAAGTAAAGGCTATAGTAGGAAGCCACTAGAAAAAGGTAGTAATATTTTCTCTTTAAACAATTATTATACAATTTATGTATATGCTGAACGTGATTTAAATAAGCCTCTATATAAAGTTAATTATTTTTGTTTAGCATAGCACTACGATATTTGCTTGACTGCATGCAGTAATTTACATCAGGTAAACAGGCCAACAGAGCTAGAAAAAAATCAAGTATTATTCATGTATACATTTGTAAATCCAAGGACACCAACAAGTATCTTTTCCGGTAATTTCACCTATGAAGAAGGAATCTAGAGCATTTTTCAGTAACTAAAAAGCATAAATGATCTCATAAGAAAGGCCAGTCACTCTAACGTCATTTTGAAAAGCAACAACAACATCAAAAAAAGCAGATGGGAGTTCCTTTGTATAAGTTACTGTTTTACTATAACTACTAGGGTCTTTTTTTTTGCCATGGATAATTCTGTGCCGATCAGAAACCCTAGCTTTCATTGCAAATAAGCTTGCTACTTCCTGTAAAGCATTTACCTGGTGGTTTGCCAGAACAAATATTTTAATGTAAAATTTAATAAATGGGACTACAGGTATTATATCTAATTTAAAATTCCATATTGTGTAAACTATTGATATTAATGTAATCGAGTTTGTAAACAATCCATTTGTGGAAGCTAACCTTAGACACTGTATTGACCCAAAATACCTAGTGCGGCTCATCTGCAAAATGAAGCATCAATGCCTGGAATTCATTAAAAGTGTTACATGTTTAATTTTTCCTGCCCTACAGCTCCATTGTCTCGTAAAATTTTTCCTTTGATGTCCCCCACTAAAAGAATTAAAGGAATATTGTAATTGAAATGTCATTAATAATTCACAGAACCCTCCTCCGCCAGCAATACATCTGATGAAATATTAATTGAGCTCCACAGACTGACAGTCTGCAGAGGAGCACTTGCCTGTAATTTGAACCACGAGTCCTGATCTTGCTGTAGCTCAGACCTGCCAAGAAGGCAATTATCTGGATGGTCTTGCCCAATCCCATCTCATCTCCCAGAATTCCTCCTGCCTGCTGGCAGTGCAATTCCCAGAGCCACCTAACACCTGTCTGCTGGTACCTAAAACAAGGAAAAAGAAGATGGCAAACGTTTGACAATACAGATCATAACAGAAAGTACTCATGAATTAATCATTTGGCAAGGTTCTTGTACTAGTTACAGTAACATGCTGGATGTGTGTATTACATGAGTGCTGTATTTACTAGGTCATACATTTTTGATGCATGCAGACATGCGACTTTCATTCTTTATGCAACACTAAAACATTTCTAATTAAACTGATAGTCATGGTAATTAGAGGGTATTTTATTTCATGTATATTTTAAGTGTTAAAAGCAACTTGGAAGCTACTCTAACAAAACATTATCTTTTCAGAAGAGATGACATGTAAAGGTCTAGTAAATTATGTTATTTGGAACATACACCTTGAAGTGAAGGAAAAGCTTGACTTGTAATGGGTACTTCACTGTGAAATTTGATCACATCTGCCAAAACATGCTTTCTTTTAACATAAATTCATTTAATAACATTTAGTCTCTTTCAATGAGGAAAAAAAAAGCCAACAAGGCAAAACATTTTGGAAGGGAAAACAACAGAAACCATTCCAGTGATTGGGATACAGCAGAACGTTATTAAGTGAGAGTATCTGGGCAGTTTCTAGTCCCAGTCATTCACAGGAAATTGTATAAGCAACAATGCAAAATACATTCCAATTAAAAGATATAGACTAGAAAGAAAGATTTACATTGGCAAGCAAATAGGTGGCTATAAGAATCTGCACTTTGGACATGCTTTTTTAATAATGATATGAAATAGTGAGACCAGTAGGAATAAACAGCACGTGTGTGGGTTAAATTGAAAACAGAATAGAAAGAAATGAAGAGACAGTATATTTAAATTATAATTAAAAGAAAAAAAGAACAAAACAGAAACAAACAACAAACCAACTCCAAACCCCACAACAAAACCACATTTCAGCACTTCTGTGTCTTTTAACTTAGAGGAAGAACAAGGCTACTGACACCATTTTCTTGATGAAATGCATTACTGGAGTGCAGAGAATAGCAAAGAGCAAAATACTTTTGGTTTTGTTTGTTTTACAAAATAGGGATTGCTCATTTCAGCACATTGTCTTGTGTGCATTTCAAAAATCTTGTTTCATTCTTTGAACGAATAGTATTTAGGACTACTGACAGCTGATGACACGAGTGTCTACGAAGTACTATTAAAAATCAATTTACGATGACTTCTATATGGATTTACAGAATGCCAAATGGGGAAAAGCAACTTGAGTAGTTTGAAAAAGATGATCAAAGAACACATCTAATGGTTCATACATCATACTATCTGCTGGCATCTTAAACGCATTATTATACCAAGCAGCCCCTTAAAGAGACCCTTTAATCAGAAAAAATGCAGCAATCTAAACCCAACTATGAAATGGCTTGCAGGATTAGCTATGATTGGGTTAAGATGCTACCATTACTGCACTTCATGAATAAAAAGCATTTTCTAACATAAATACTAAAGAATTTGAGAGAACATTAATTCCTGACAGAACTCTAATTCCAGTCAGAACCTGCTTCCACACACTAAGTTCAGCATGTCTCTTCAGAAGACTGCCATTCAAGAACTTCCTGGTATATTACTTCTTAGAATTACACCCAGTACTTAAAACCTAGCTGCATTTATAGGCATGTTTCTCCTCAGAAAGCTTCACAGCAAGAACTAAGTTTGTGAAAAATTCTGCTCCAAGGTTAATTTTTATCATTACACAGAGATAATAAATTCTTGTTAATGGTGTCTTGTTAATTGCACCAATTTCTACAGTTTGTTTTTCACTTCAAAAATACCATGGACGTAAAATAAAAATGTTGCCTGCTCTTCCAAGAGAGTTACATTTGGACTGTATTTCACATGAGCAATCATGCTGCCCTGTGATGTGTCTCTCAAAATTCACCACAGTAGCTAGGAGAATTTAGCTGCGTTTTTGCTGAGACAAAAATCACATTTTCAGACATATAAGGGAAATCACATATTGAAAGCAAATAAAGAAGAAACATGGTTCATAAGACAGCATTATCTCAGGCTAAGTGCACAGTACAAGCCAATGTCTGTAAGTCACTCTTGTTCACTGTGTTCAGTTTTGTTCCACAGCAGCACCAATGACACTCTTGCTGAATGTTTCAAAGCAGACAAGTATATATGGAAGAAACAGACTGTCCGCTTTAACAGGCTTATGAAAGAACAAACTTAAAGAGTCTACTATTTCTACTGTATGCTACCTTCTTTGGAATTCAATTCAGATATGCAGACAGATCACTTAAGAGTATACTGCTATCCACCTCTTTGGGTCAATATACTTCCATGCTTTGTACTAAACTTCCTCAGAACTCAGTTTAATGCCTATTCGCCTTCCAACATTGGAGATTTCAGCATTTAAGTTACAAGTCAGGCAAATCATTCAAAAAAATTGATCTTTCTAACCACTTAAAAAGTTTTGCCAACTGACTCATGCTTGCAGGGATACCCTTCATTAGTGAGGCTGGTATCTCTAAGATTAATTTTTAGTTGTCTGCTTTACCTTAATTCTCTTTGGGTTGCTCAGACCACACACATCCGTTCTCTTCTGCACTACCTTAGTATAAACAATTGGAGACCACATATTGGCTCTGTATGGTCCTGGAAACCAAGTCATTAATTCAATTCAATTTCAGAGCTAGTGCTTCCCTTCTGAGGGACTGCAGGACAACAGTAATAATTTCTTTGAGGTTAAGTCTAAGTGGTCCCGTTGAAAGGGATAAGAGGCACACCCATTATAAACCAGGGCTTTCTACTCCACTAATTGTAAGATTTTAGAAGGTTAGCTTTTCAAAGAAAAGCCATGTTTCCTGTTGTGTGAAATGTTGCCAACAAAAATTAATTCAAGTCTGCTATGCATGGAATTTAAGGGAGAGACTGCGGATGAAGTTAACTTGTCAGTTGCTAGCTTTTTTGGGCTGCCTTTTGTAAATAATTTTTTGAGAGGAACTTGAAAGTGTCATTGGGCACAATGGTCTCAAAAAAACTAAAACAGAAAACAGTCATGGCTAAACCTGTAATCCAGCATTAAATAATTGAAGAATAAGCTGTAGTATGCTTTCCATCTACTATAGTAATTAAATAATTAAGGAAGCACTCTCCATATTTTAAAATCATACTGGACAAAATATTCAAGACTGTTTTATAATATGAATTATAAGTAGTTACTTTGAGTATTTATTTCAAAGTTGTCTTTTTTTTACTGGCAGAAAATTTCACTCATTCTACCCAACTATAAAACCACCTCTTGTTTACATCTCTTGTTTACATCTACCACAACTTGCCAACACCTTATGCTTCAAAGCTATTCTAGCACTCCACACCTGAATTAAAAGCAACCACTTTTCAATAAAGAAAGCCTTTACAAAAATAGACAAGATGAGATTCCTAATTTATAATTTAATTAATATGCATTCACAATATTCACATTAGCCATTTATTACCTGTATTTTCATGTAATTGCATTCTGTGTTTGTAATAAATTAGTTTCTTTGTGGTTTAATCCTGGAGCCTTTTTTAAAGAAATAATACTACAGAAACAACAAAAGTAAAAGTTGAGGCATCACTGAAGTGAATGATGCCCGAAGTGAGTGTAGAAGTTACAGTGAACGGTATCCATGACTACTACTACTATTATTAACAGCATATAGAAGCATAATGTTAAAATAGAGTACACAATACATACTTAAAAAGCTTTTTGAAGAGAAATCCTGGTACTTTGAAACCCTCTTCAAATTCAGTGTCACTTTCTTCAGAAAGTTCTTCAGCTGTTTGATGTTCTTTGTCCTTCAAACGTTCTTTCTGCCACCTCCTAGAATGACACAAGGGTTCAACATTCAATCACGGCATAGAAAAGATTCCATATGGAAACTATACTGAATTTTTGAACAGGTAAAAAACAAACCAAAATGCATTTTTCAGTGTCACTTTTAAATAGCAATGTTTTGGAGTAGAGAACTAAGGAGGTAAATGCTCAAAAACTACTTAAACACTTTAATTATCTTGATTTATATCCTGACCTTACTAGCTAAAAGGACGGAGACAAAAGTCACTGTTAAAATTTTTCCTCAAACAGCTTCCCAAGAGACAGCTACTCTCCCTGACATTTTGCACTACCAACCTGGCAAACAAACCAGAAGATACTATAAAACATCTCAAGCACTGCTTCAAGTCCTTAAGACTTCAGCCATACTCTTACGTTGCTCAGTCATTTCAAAGCAGGTATGACTGGCTCAATACCACAACACCATAAATCCTTTCAGCCTTCTCCACTACAGAAATACCCTGTCAGCTAAAACTGCTTAAAATCAAATTTGATTCAAGGTTTCTACCTTGAACTCATCAGTGAATTAAAAAAAAAAAGGCAACAAACACCGACCACCAACCAAAAAACCCCAGGCAATAAAGGTCTAGTGTTCACTTTGTATTTTTTAACTACATAAGCATTCTGGGGGAAATTAAACCAATGGTGCCTGTCTTCTTAAGGACACTTCTCTGAGTTCTCTCATATGAAATGATGTGAAAACACTAGAAGAGACTTTTCTTGCTGTTAGGTCATTCAAAATCACCTTCCACAGGGACTGCAAACTTATCACAGTGGCAGCATTGATAGTTTCTCTTGCCTTCCTGACCGCTTACTCCAGTGAAATTTGAACTTCCATGCAAAGGTTTCTGCATCTCTGGCAAACTTGTGTAAAAAACGCTTGGGTCAGGAACAAGAGAACAGGGGATAAGTTCAACACTTCATATATAAATCACACAATCATATGCCCTTTCACATGAAAGCGAACTAATTATGGCAGGTTTCTACATCAGCTTTTCACTAGCATCTTTTGAGAAAAAACAGTCTGTCCTTATGAAACCAGTCACAAACTTGGAACTGTGGTACTGTTTTAATAAGTGAAAATAAACACCACCATCTCCAAATATACTCAAATTAACAGTAACTGCCAAAAATGATTGCACTGAAAAAAATAAGACAACACAACAGTGGACAGGTGAGCCAGTTTCACTGGAATATGCTTTGATCTCTTAAGTCAGCAAGCTTTCAGAAGCAAAAAACATGATGGAGGAAAAAAAAGCAGCATATGCAAGGAAAAAAACCAGGAGGGATAGTCTTCAGTGTTCTCACTAAAAATTGATGAGCTGCTAACATTTATAATCAATTGCTCTTATTTCATTATATGAAATTGTGGATCAAGTAGTAAAAAAATGCAAATAAGTTACTAAAAATATATAAACTGTCAAAGTTTTCCCCACAGATACTTTTACCTATCTCTCCTAACACAGGAATAGGAATCTCTACCTTAGACTAGCAGTTTGTTAAATGTATGGCTTAGGAAAGTAACATTCATGCTCTGGAGTCTAGCAGGCAGATACGATACATTCTAGGGGCATATCATAAAAATGCATTTATTTTTGTTCAGTACTACAATGCTGTGCCATGAGACACAGATGTTCAATTATTATTCTGAGTTCCAGAAAAAGATCAACAATTCAGACTGGCAAATGTTGACAGTCACTGCTTCAGACTGTCATTACTGGAACCGAGACATTTCAGAACTTCATTATTTTATCTGACTGAGTTATGACAAGACTCAAACCAAGGAAGCATACTCCTACTTACCACACTAAAATCAAAACAATTGTACATTACAAAGCTTCCGAAGTGACAGCTCAGTAAAGAATCCATACTAAACTCACACAGGCCAATAATTTGTACAAGAGCTTGCATCTAATTCTATACTCCAACATGAATAGTCACTAGCCAACAGTGGAGCTTCAGTCTCCCCTGGGAAGAAACAGATTGCCCTCTAGTGTACACACAGAAGAAGTCATCCAGCAGCAACTAAGAAACCAATTTCTGAGATCAGCTCGTTGCTGTCCAGGGATTTAGGCTCTTCACCTTAATATAACTCCATGTTTCCTGCAAGAAGTGTGATCAATGTTGGGATTTCTCTTAAAATTATTAGATACCTAGAAAAGATACATGTCTTGATTTTGAACTAATAAATCATGCCCTTAATTTTCCTAAATACAAGCTTATTTTATATACACTGTATATTACTTTACTGAAGTATATAATTATACAACCCGTAGTATTGAAGCCTCTAGTAGTACTACTACGCTTTCAAAAGTCTGGAGGATTTTTTGCAGCAATTTTCTGTTACCACTAACAACTTTCAAAGTTTGAAGAAACAACTCAATTTTTAAAAGGCTGTGAACTTAAGGTAAGCATTGCATTAAGATATTCTACACTAGAACTCCATTATCTTCTTTAGAAAAGTGTAGATATCTAAATAGCTTGAAGCAATGGGAGGACAAACACTATTTGCTAGACTGGAGCAGCCAGTCAGTTGATCACTCTGGTCCTGTACCTTTCCCCAGAAATGAAACCTTGTAGGGAAAACCTACTTATATTTATATAAGCTATCAAGTAGCTTATATTTGACTTAAGTACACAGAAACATATTGACTATTTGGTCACTACATTCCTTATGCACCTCAGTTTAACATCATTAGTATGTGTAACAAATCAGAAAATACATGTTTTGCTGTACAACCAGTATGACCTTTGAGAAATCAATTTTATGTTGTCCGTGGTCACAGACACAAATACAATTTTATCCTGCAAGTGCAGTATGAAAGCCATATATCATACAATTAAATCTTTCTTAATATAAGAATGTATTCTGATACTAAGCCCATTTCCCACTTACTGCAATACCCTAGAAAGAAATTCTGCATTTGAAACAGTAATGAGCACAATTTGATTTTTTTTTTTTTTTTTAAATACAGTCAGGAAGCAAACTAAGTGTTTACTATAGTTTGCATTTGCTAAGTACAATATGTTTTCTATTTTATATACCTAAGAATCCCTTACAGATTATTTTAATTTGCTAAATTGAAGCATTCAGCATTACTTTTCTGATCTAACTTTTTATGGTCTATATGGGTGGATTTAATTGGAATGTCCTAACAGATGAAATACATGCAGTTAGTACCACAAGTCTCCGTAAGTAAATTAAGACTGATGTAGACAATTACACACTTGAGCTTAGAATGAAAGGTGTACTTGGCAAGTGAGCCAAAATATATCTTCATTTGTGTCTTGGCTTTGTCATTTTAAAGAGCAGTTAGGATGCTCTAAGAAAGTATCTTTCAGGAAAGGTAATATTTAATCCTTCTTTAATTTATAACTCTGAAACATCAAGAGATTCAGTGACACAGATACTTCGAAGACAGCTAGCACATGAAAACTGATCAGATTTGAGAAAAACAACTTATTTCAAAGCAAATTTTATTTTTGGTTTGATTCCCTTGTATCAATTACTTTGTGCACTGATAACCACAACTTCCAGCTTCTCAGCTGCTTGGATGTCACTTGGGATACATGGAAAGAAACAGCTTTGCTTCTGAGCACTTGACAGCAGTTGAAGGATTCAAACAATTGTACTCCACAAACGATACAGAATACACAAGACAATGCAGATATGGCACTTATCTCCCATAACATGTAATTCCTTTTCTGAAGCAGCAGCCAGTAACACACTGACAATTGCTATGGGAAGAATGACCAAAAGACTGATCATTTTTTGTTTTGACTCCAAGCTATAAACTTATGTATATAATGTATTAGTGATGTCAAAAATTTCACATATAAACTACTTACTTCATAAGCAGCAAAAATTAATTGGTTATACATATGCTTTGCATTTCAGTATATGTAAAGGAAAACTTAACATGTAAAAGAAAAATAAATCCTGCTAAGTTGAAGTTTCCACATCTGCAAAATCCTGAGAATAATACAAGAAAACCATGCAGCAGTTTTCTTATTGAGAACAAAGAAAAGGTTCATTTCCTATATATTTAACCTGCATACAAGGTTACTTTTATTTTGTGATCCTCTGCAAAAGAAGCTGAAACCAAGTGCATTTTCACTCATTCCATAGTCTTTACAGAAGCTGGCTCTGCCATGACTTGACCATTCTACCATTCAGAAGGCAACAAGGCAAGATTCCACCAGCACGAGTTCTGAACACTTGTAGACCAGAGTGGTCACTGTTGAGTATGACAAGATTTACATCGATAATATACATGTTGATAGGGATCAAGTTTCTGAGACCTTTAGCATCATCTTAAAGACCTGATCCTCTGGCTCCAGCTGGCAATAGCCAGTATGAAGGACAGATGGGAATGACGATATGCTACTTCACATTGAATCTTAAACTTAACCTTTTAGATGCTTTACATTATCCCATTTATTTACCTTACTCTCCATAATCTTGATGTTCCTTGCAACTGGTCATTACTCTTGCAAGCTATGACTCACCTCAGACATTAACCTTTTAAGAACAGATTTTCCCCCTGCATGTCTGCAGAGCAGTATGGCTCCAGTAACAGTAACTAAAGAAAGGCAAGACCCACACAAGGGGAAAGAACTGAAATTAGTGAGAGTGTGAGCTGAATTCTGTATAGCTAACTTTTCCTTTTTCATATTCCATCTCATTTTGCTTTGAGTATTTAGACCGACCACCACCAGTATCCTCTAGAAAGAAAGGAAAGAGACAGGTGCTCTCCCACCTGCCCTGTTTACTGCAGATAACACTAGCTCCTGTTCTGAAAGCAGTCTCTTGTTCTAGAGATGCTCTGCAGTCCTGCAGTCAGCTAATTACCATGCTTTAACAACATCAGTGTAGCTTCCCCTTAACACAGACCAATCTCTTGAAGTCCCATCTGTGAAAAGTTTTAATGTTAAGGAAACTAATTTTCAATCTTTAAGAGTGTATTTGGCAGCAAGCACAAGACTAGATGTTCAGAAGACTAAAGGAATCCTAAAGGATTTTCCCCTGCCTCTCTCAGGGGTAAAATATACCATAATCTCACCCATTTGTTTGCATTCAAAAGTAAAACTGACATGAAACAAGACATAAATGTAACCAAATGACAGCATTTCTATAGCATTCTTAATTTGTTTCTTAATTCACTACATTTTATTTTCTCATGGCATTTCCCATAATGAAGATTACCTGGGGATGTCAGCATAAAAACATCAATGTGGACAGCTGCATCTTAACAGCCACAATAACTATAGCTATGAAATTTTTAAGAGATGCAGTGTTTTGGTAGCAATTACAGTTATTGATATTTCTAAAATTCATTTAAGCTTTTATTGTAACTTTAGTAACCAAAAGAAATGTAGTCTATGATATGACTTTGCTAAGGATAAATTGTCACAATCTTAACATTATTAAAAAATGTGTCTGAATGAATTTAAACTGTGAGTCATATTAAAACTTTCAATCAAAATAAATTACTCTTGATGAAAACACTGAATTAAAAATGATTTAATATTGGTCTAATTTAAATGTGAAGAATACAGTTTTATTCAATAAAATAGTAAATATTTCACCAATTAAGTACAATTAGTTTTTGTTAATGCACTTAATAAAAAACATTTATTTTTGATCCTTTGGACATTGTTCAGATTAGCCTCTTACCAAGATCTATTCAAGAGCAATAAACTATGCTTTTACCTTAAAAAGCAGAATCCTGGGATTGCAAACCTACTGTCTCATATCAGCTGCTACATGCCTTTGTAATCTGGGATGTGAAAGTGAAGTTGGGTTCTTCCTACCTGAGGTTTTGTTACCAGTTATTCTACAGCTGTGAGTACCTCTGTTATCAGAATTTACCTCTTCCTCCACAGCAAGTCAGGCCTGATCCCTCTTCTGAGACAGCTTCATTTGAATCCATAAGATTTTATATTTTCATAGAAATGTAAAATTCAAGTCTCCCAAGCATTAACAAAGTTTCTGTGCTAGGCCTTGTCACTACATCATAGAATCATAGAATAGTTAGGGTTGGAAAGGACCTTAAGATCATCTAGTTCCAACCCTCCTGCCATGTGCATGGACACCTCACACTAAACCATGCCACCCAATGCTTCATGCAACCTGGCCTTGAACACCACCAGGGATGGAGCACTCACAACCTCCCTGGCCAACCCATTCCAGTGCCTCACCACCTTCATAGGAAAGAATTTCTTCCTTATATCCAATCTAAACCTCTCCTGTTTAAGTTTGAACCCATTACCCCTTGTCCTGTCACTACAGTCCCTAATGAAGAGTCCCTCCCCAGCATCCCTACAGGCACCCTCCAGATACTGGAAGGCTGCTAGGAGGTCTCCACGCAGCCTTCTCTTCCCCAGGCTGAACAGCCCCAACTCTCTCAGCCTGTCTTCGTATGGGAGATGTTCCAGTCCCCTGATCATCCTCGTGGCCCTCCTCTGGACTTGTTCCAACAGCTCCATGTCCTTTTTATGTAGAGGACACCA
>NDXB01020484.1:50582-61425 GCA_002631895.1 Agapornis roseicollis
CGTATCCTGGGCTGCATCAAAAGGAGCATGACCAGCAGGTCAAAGGAGGTGATCCTGCCCCTCTACTCTGCTCTCGTGAGACCTCACCTGGAGCATTGTGTGCAGTTCTGGTGTCCTCAACATAAAAAGGACATGGAGCTGTTGGAACAAGTCCAGAGGAGGGCCACGAGCATGATCCGGGGACTGGAGCATCTCCCATACGAAGACAGGCTGGGAAAGTTGGGACTGTTCAGCCTGGGGAAGAGAAGGCTGCATGGAGACCTCCTAGCAGCCTTCCAGTATCTGAAGAGGGCCTATAGGGCTGCTGGGGAGGGACTCTTCATTAGGGACTGTAGTGACAGGACAAGGGGTAATGGGTTCAAAGTTAAACAGGAGAGGTTTAGATTGGATATAAGGAAGAAATTCTTTCCTGTTAGGGTGGTGAGGCACTGGAATGGGTTGCCCAGGAAGGCTGTGAATGCTCCATCCCTGGCAGTGTTCAAGGCCAGGTTGGACAGAGCCTTGGGTGGCATGGTTTAGTGTGAGGTGTCCCTGCCCATGGCAGGGGAGTTGAAACTTGATGATCTTAAAGGTCCTTTCCAACCCTAACTATTCTATTATTCTAACTCTGTGGTTTTTTATTGCTTTATGAGTTCAGATTTTTGTTTATAAATGCCTCTCTGTGTGTTTTTGCCATGTAAAAGTAGGAATTCTGTGTGTCCTGTGGAACACAGATGTGTTTCAGAGAGGTACACAGGCTCTCCTGCATCCAGCTCCTTACATGATGATTAAGCACAAGGCAAGAAGAATACATTAAAGTACCGAGGAGCACCGCCACCCTCAGGCAGCCAGGCTTTCACCGCAGATCTGTCCCTCACCAAAGGCAGCAGAACCATTCCATCATCCATATCATCAACACTGTTCCCCGGTTCCCCTTGTGGGATGGGTCTGGGACCAATCCCTATGAGAGGATGAGCTAAGAGAGGACACAGCACTATCCACAGCTCTGAGGGCATCCCAGTCCTTCATGGCTCTGAGGGAAGCCTGAGCCCCCATAACTCTGAGGGGGCCCCTAGGATTCAGGGCTCTGAGGGGATCCTGTACCCCTATCGCTCTGACTGGGACCCAGAGCTCTCACAGCTCTGGGGGAACCCTGCACATTCATGGCTCTTAGAGGATCTTGGAATCATTACAGCTCTGACCCCTCTGGTCCCTCATGGCCACATAACCCTAAGGGGACCCTGTTCCCTCATGACTCAGAGGGGAGCCCCAGGCTGCCACAGCTCTGAGGGGACCCTGCATACTCATGGCCCTCAGCTCTCATGGCTTTGAGGGCACCCTGAGCACCCCCTCTCTGAGGGCATGCTGCACGGAGAGGATCCTGTTCCCTCATGGCTCCAACGAAGCTCTGTTCCCTCATGGCTCCAACGGAGCTCTGTTCCCTCATGGCCCTGAGGATCCTGCGCTGTCACGGCCCTCATAGCTCTGAGAAGATCCTGAACCCTCATGTCTCTGAGAGGACCCCGATCCCCCACAGTTCTGAGGGGATCCCCAGTCCTTCATGGCTCACAGAGGATTGATTCCCAATCCCTCTTGGCTCTGAAGGGATCCCAATCCCTTTCAGCTCATTGAGTATCCCTGATCCCTCACAGGTCATGGAGAAACCTGGGTCCATCTTGGCTCTGTCGGGATCCCGATCCCTCCGGGCTCATGGAGGATCCCGGATCTCTCTCGGCTCCGAAGGGGTCCCCGGTCCCCCACGGCTCATGGAGGATCCCGGATCCCTCTCTTCTCGGCGGTGCCCCGCGCAGCACCAAGCCCTCCCGCTGGGGGGCGCCGCAGTGCTCGTGGCGGGGCGGCGGCAGGGGGCGCTGCGGTGCCGGCCGCGGAAGCGGCAGCGGCCGTTGCCGGCGGTGCCGACGGGGCGGCCATGGCCGGTCCGGGGACCGAGCGAGCGGAGACGCAGGCTGTGGCGGCGCGGCTGCTCCGCCTGGAGACCCGCCTGGCGCGGGCGGAGAGGCAGCTGAGGGCCGCGCTGGCTCTGCGCGGCCGCCTTCAGGCGCTGGAGCGGCGGCTGGAGACCGGTGGCTGTTGCGGCGGTTGCGGCGGTTGCGGCGGCGGGGCCCCTCGGATGTCAGCGAGGCGCTGGGCGGCCGGCGGCGGCCGGCGGGCAGCCCGGCCCCGGGCAGTGCAGGCCCCGGTGAGCCTGGAGGACGTGTGGCTGCAGTTCAGCGAGCGGGAGTGGCGGGCGCTGCGTGGCTGGCAGCAGGCCCTGCACCGGGCCGTTATGCGGAGCAGTTACCACATGCTGCTCCCCCTCGGTAAAGGCCTGACCTCGACCTCCACCTCGAGCCGGGTGTGTTCGGTGAGGGTCGGAGCGGGAGGTGGGCAGGACGAGGGTTCCTACCGTGTCCCCGCCGGCCCTGTGCAAGCGGGACCTGTGGCTGCTCCTCAGTTCACCCCTCCTGCAGAGCCGGTCGCTCCCAGACGTGATTCCCAGTCTCGGTCAGAAGATGGGATCCAGCCGTGTGTTCAGAGCTGCGTGGATGGGGATGGGAGAGATGATCCTGCGGAGAGTGGTGAGTGGCTTTGGGGTGAGTGGGCTGTTGGGGCATGGAGTGCCAAAACCTCCCTAGGTGGGCCAGTTCTGGGACATCAGCCTCTCCAAGGCACTCCCTGTGTGGAGTGTTGTGTTACAAACATAGCTGTTGGGCACCTCACCCTACCAGCGTTACCAGGAGGCTACATTAAAACACTTCTTTGCCTTCTCCTGGTTGCTGCACTACCATGTCTGCATTGCCAGAGCAGGGTGAAGGCCAGTTCTTGACCACTGGATGTCAAGAGGCCTTTCCATTCTGTGTGCACAGATGTGCCAGATGTAGTCGGTTTTACACATGCATAAAGTGTTCTTCCAGTTCATTGTGTTATGGAGGTAACATGTAGAGCAGTAGCCCATCTGCTTTTCCTTATTTCATAGCATTTTTTGGATACATGAAATTCATAATTCTCACTGGAGCTTTCTTGATGGGCTGGAAGCAGTGTGTGTTTCACTGAGAGTGACTGCAAAGGGATTGACGTGACTCTAGCAGAGCCAAAAGAGAAGTAAACCTCGAGAACAAGAATTCAGGTGGCACTGCCCTTTCCCAGGATGGTGTGGGATGGGTTTTCAGATGCTGATGGGCACCACCACAAAATGGACATTTCACCTGCGTGATATTTCTGTGGGTTTCTGAGGTTCAGGATGTCTGATGAGGGTTTTGCAGCCAATACTTGAGGTCTGTTTGAGAGATCTTTGTCAGCAAGAACTGATGTGAGGGTTTTGTCTAGATTGCGAGCTAGTAGAGAACTGCTGGGGTGAGAATTGGAATTAATCTTGTGTATGGAATTAAAATAACATTGTTTCCTATTAACAGAAGACAGCATAATCCATATTAAGCAAGAGGAAGAGTTGGCCTCTGCAGATCAGCAGGAAGGGGAGGCTGGAAAGGCTCCTGAAGAGTCCTGCCCAGGTGAGTAACTGCATACCTCAGAGGGAAAATGAAACACAAGGATTAAATTCCAAGGTTGGGGTTTTTTTCTGCCTCTTCTCATGTACTCCAGATGTTTAATGAAACACTCACAGGTTTTGAACAGACTTGCCACCGGTCCTGGCGGGTAAGGACTGGTATTCTGTCTTGCCCTTCTCATACCCACTTTGGAGTTTGCAAAGCACGTGTCTGGTTCCCATCCAAGCAGTGCAGTGAGGAATAGGAAATGTTTTATTCTCCCTTAATTTCTTCACTTTTCTTACCTCACATTGACAGCTCTGGTTAAATATATCATCACATTTGGTCACTTTTTGGGGCCAATAGGTTAACTTGGAAGAGGCAAAACTCAGTGCCAGGATGAGGTGTGGGGTTGCTGCCATCCACTGCAATGGTGTCTGCAGGGCGTCAGAGCAGCTGTGGCAGCTCTGCAGCTCCCCAGCCCCTGCAGCTTTCTCTCACAGGGCTGTGGTGCCTCTCCTCCTGTGCATCCAGAGGCTTCAGGTTGCCTTTTCCCTCCTCTCCTGTGCTTTTTCTGCATACACGAGTAAGTGCACAGGCTTCTGGGGGGCCGGTGCTGTACAGGGAGCCTGGACAGCCCAGGAACCTGTTTCTTGCCTTCTCACGTGGTGGTACCTCTGTATTACAGATAAACTATTCTGCTTTGGAGTTTGGCTGTCCTTACCCTTTACAAAGAGCAGCAGCTCTACCTGCTGACTCCATCATCATTGTACTTGGCATCCAGTATGTGGCAAACTGGGATTTTTAGACCTTTAAGAAACAGGGATTCTGGGAGCTTGGCTTGTGGGAAAATGAAAATCAAGAGCAGAGCAGGTTCCACCCTTGTGAGATCCTGAGCTTACGCAGTTATGATGTCCTTGTCTTTAATTTTCTCCTTTAGCAGAGCAAGTGTTTTACGAGCCTGAGTCTTCAAATCAGCCCAAGAAAAGCAAAGAGGTGCATGCCAGGGAGCTGCCGGGCGTGGAGGGTGAGGACCTCGCAGGAAACCCTGATGGTGAGGATTCCCTGACAAAAACTCCTGCTGAGGGAATTGCCCCTCCTGCCAAGTCTTCACGGAGGCTTTGTCAGAACTTTCCTTGTCTTTGTGCATTCAGAAATACTTTGTGCTTTGCATCTTTGCGTGGTGTTTCTCAGCTGTGTACATTCTCCCTCATGAGCAGGATTTCAGACTTATGCAACTGATGTTTTATCGTGGATTAAACAAGAAGAGGAGCCACGCTGCCCTGAACAGCAAGACTTGGAGAAAGAGGTCTCTGCAGATTCAAGCACAGGTTAGTAGTGGATTTCAGCTGAGATTTTTGGGACAGTAAATCTAATTTAGATTATTTTTTTATACTATATTTGATGTCATGAACTAGTAATTTAAGATATGAAAGAACTAGAACAAACCTCAGTCTGCTAGTTAGTATTTGTTCTCAAAAACTGGAGGTTCGGTCAGCTGAAGAGGTTCTGGTGAGACTTCTCCCTGTAGTCCCGCATCCAGCTCTGGGGTCCTCAACATGCAAAGGAGCCGTTAGTGAGAGTCCAGGGGAGGACACAAGGATGATCCCAAGGGCTGGAGCACTTCTTCTATGGAGACAGGCTGAGAGTTGGGCTTGTTCAGTGAGGAGAAGGCTCCAGGAGACCTTAGAGCAGCTTCCAGTGCCTAAAGGGGCCAACAAGAAAGCTGGACAGGGCAGGTAGGAACAGGACAAGGGGGAATGGCTTTGAACTGACGGGGGAGATTGAGATGAGCTGTGAGGCAGAAGTTCTTCCCTGTGAGGGTGCTGAGGCCCTGGCACAGGTTGCCCAGAGAAGCTGTGGCTGCCCCATCCCTGGCAGTGTTCAAGGCCAGGTTGGATGGGGCTTGGGTCATCCTGGTCTAGTGGAAGGTGCCCCTGTTTTGGCAGGGGGTTGGAACTGGATGGTTCTTAAGGTCCTTTCCAACCCAAACTATTTAAGGGTTCCCTCTGGCTTAGAAGCTTCTAAAGGTAGTACCAATGAACAAAGAGCCCCGAGTTTGCATTCACAAGCAGGAGAGCTGTCCTGCAGCTAAAGATAAGGTGTCTTTAATGCAAACCAATTTTGGGATGTGCTGTTTGGAGATGTGCATGCTGACATTCATTCATTTGGAGTTGCTGTGCAGAGCACACTTGGAGTATGGATCGTGCCTGCTTCCTTCACCTAAGTTAAACATTCATAGCATGTGGTGAAGTCACTATAGAGTAAATCAAGGGGTAAACTCTTGGTATGCTGGTAACTGCTTTGAAACTGCCAGTGTGCATGATTTTGCCCCACCAGAAAAGGTCATGTGGAATACCACCCTGGTGTAAAGCCACTCCACGTCACCCCTTCCCATGGGAAGCCTGTTACAACTGCTCCAAGAGCTCACAGGGTGGGTTTCCCAGCCCACTCTGCCTGTGCCAGACCTTCCAGCCTGTGCGTATGCATAACCTGGAGTTACTGGGGTGGGAGGATGTGCTTAGGCAACTACAGTAGAGCAACCGGTGCCTTCTGCATTCACACTTTAGCTCAGCCTGTGGTAACATGTCTGTGTGCTGCTGTCCCAGTACGCTGCTGGAGAAACAAAGGCTGGAGATGTTTTTGCAGTGCAGGTAACTTTGGATTCAACTGGATGACATTGCTGAGAGGCTCATGGTCCTTCATGATACTCACTGGAATCTTTCTGTAGTAACTGGCAGATGTTGGAGGAGTCACAGGTCTTAGGGAACAGGAAATTATGGAGCATTAGAAAGCTGGGCTGAAGAGTGTTGTTGAAAATAAGCTGGAAAATGAAACACTGGAAACAATCACGGACAGGGGGAATTTGTAGGTCAGCAGGACAGTTTTGTCCAATGGCAGAGCGAGAGCTGTGCCAGGTGCCTTTTTGGGTTGGATTGTCAGGAGTCCTGAGAAAAGCAGGAGAGGCATCTAGGCGAGAGGCAGCTCTCCATCAGGGCATGCCTCTGCATCAGCCCAGAGCTGTGTGCCTGTCTGGGAATCACAGGTAACTTGCAAGAGCTTCCTCCATTCAGCTGCTCGAGCTTTCTCCATGGAGAAAGACCCAGCCAGAGAACACCTCCCTGTAGAAGCCCCAGCCGCGGATCCCAGAAAGGGACTCAGCCCCAGGGACACTCTGAGCTGGCAGTGGTGCCTTGGCTTGGGCCCTTCCTGCTCTAGATGCTCGCTGGAGTGTCTGGAGAGCAGCAGAGAGCACCAGTGGGTGGCCATGTCCACTCTGTCAAGGAACTTAGACCTCACATTTCAGATACCTATGTGAGAGGAGGAAGATAAGACATTGCATTAGTGCTTTGTTGTGTGGATTCAAAAGAAAAAAATAATTGAAAAAAAAATCTGTTTTCCTGAAGATTCTCTCTCAGTGGAACACTGGTACTTGCTCCCCCATTGGTACTGGAACCTCCCATCTTATTTACTTTGTTCCTTAGTGTGGCTTTAGGCTTGGAGGGACTCTGAGAGGCTTCCTTAATTAGAATCATAGAATCATAGAGTGGTTTGGGTTGGAAAGGATCTTATGATCATCCAATTCCAACCCCCTGCCATGGGCAGTGACACCTTCCACTAGACCAGGTTGCTCAAGGCTCTGTCCAACCTGGCCTTGAACACTGCCAGGAATGGAGCATTTACTACTTCTCTGGGCAACCCGTTCCAGTGCCTCACTGCCCTCACAGTAAAGAACTTCTTCCTTATATCTAACCTGAACTTCCCCTGTTTTAGTTAAAGACTCTGAAATGTATCTGTTTCAGTGCATGATGAAAACCCAAAGAGGGACCCTCCAGCAGATTGCTTTGAGAGCACAGCACGTGACTCAGAGGTGCCAGGAAGACCTGGAGAGCAGTTTTCCGAGGATCCTAGCCCTGGAGTGACATGGGACAGTCAGTGGAATTCAGAAATGATGGAAACAGACACCACTGGGAACAGTCTTGGGGATGATGCTCAGCACACCCGAGGATTTGGTGAACACTTGGATTTCTTCAGCACTCAGGAAAACGGCATCAGAAAGAGACCATGCACATACAACAAACGGGAGAGAAATTCCACCCAGCAGGAACATCTCCAGGCTCCCCAGGGAGCCCGAGAAGGGGATTTGTCTCCAGACCTCATGTGTGAGAGGAGTCTCAACGAAAAGGCATTCCATGTGCTGCACTCACAGCCATGTGCTGCGGGTGAGAAAAGAGCCGGGCAGGGGCCTGCTGCTGCCTCCTATGAGGGGCTACCCATGGGGCCACAGCTTGCCACCCACCCTGACTGCGGACAGAACCCTGCAGGTGAACCTGGGCTTCATGAACACCATGGCCTGGGCGGAGAGGAGCAGCTGCCAGCAGAAAGCGAGGAGAACTTCCCTGCCGAAAACCCTTTGGCCAGCCCCTGCTGCGATCACCCGCAGGACAAGGTGGAGGCCTGCAGCAGGTGCCAGCAGCACTTGGCACCACGGGGCAGCCCCGCAGGACAGCAGCAGAGCCAAGGCAGGGGCAAGTCCTACATTTGCAGTGACTGTGGGAAAGGCTTTGTGTGCCATTCGTGGCTTGTTAGGCACCGGACGACTCACACAGGAGAGAGGCCGTACAAGTGCTCTGAGTGTGACAGAAGCTACCGGAGAAAGGATTACCTTCTAAAGCACCTTCGGCGGCACTCAGGAGAGGGGCTCTTCCAGTGCTCCCTCTGCAGGAAGAGATTTGTGCTCAGGAGGAGTTTCATGAAGCATCAGGAAAGTCACTTGCAAGAAACACACCTGGACTTGGCCAGTTGGCCCTGCACGGAGGTCAGGGGGGCTGTAATGCACTCTGTATAGAAAATCCCACCCAGCTGGGGGGTTTGTATCACCCTTGGCTGTCACCTTTGCTGGGCAGGGCCATGGCAAGATCCCCCTGCTCTGTGGTGGGTTATGGCAGGAGGAGGCAGCTGTGGAGCAGCTATCTTGAGCCCGCTCCCAGGCAAAGGGAGAAGGCTGGGGAGTTATTTTCCACAGATGGTGTTGAAATGGCGTGTGGAGCCGGTTCACCGCCTTCACCAGTGCCTGTTGCGGCTGGGCACGTGCTGGAGCTGTGCTGGAAGTCTGCAGTGCTGAGTTACTGCTAGCTGTGAATCCACACTGGAGAGAAAGCTTGTTGACACACAGAACATTCTGTAATGCTTCAGGCTGGAGGAAGTCTGCAGCTTTACCCCTAGGCTGCGGAGTGTCCGAAGAGTCCAGGGACTGGGCTGGAAATGAAGTTGCTAACACTAATTTTCCATGTGGAGCAGTGTCAGGAAAGACCTACTTCTCTGAAATGCTGCGAGGAAGGAAACACCAAACCTGTGGGTCTTTGGAAGAAGCCTCTTCACGAGTGGCAACTGGGACAGAGGGGCATGAGAAGCAGCTTGTTCCCACAGTTAAATGTTCATGGGGCTCCATGCTGCTGAACCCCAACTGTGAATTCCTGAAGGTTGAGATCCTCACCTGGAATAGGGTTTTGATTTTGCATAGCCTTAAAGTTGTGTGGCAGTTACTTTCCCTCCTGGTTGCAGGTCTTGTGTGTGTTCAGTTTGCCAAATCCTGTGAAAGCAGACCCCTTAGATGTTTGTTAAACATTCTCCTACAGAAAAATGTGTTTTTGTTTGTCTTTGGTGCCTCTTAACAGGGCTGTGAGGCTCTGACGTGCCATGGCACTGCAAGGACATGATTTATTCTTTTCCATGATCCAAGCCTGGATGTACCCAATGTTACCATGTCGATGGTGTCAGAGGGAAAACACAGAAGCAGCAGCACTGGCTGGGTTGGGAAGAGCCTGGTTGGTTCAGGGCTCCATCATTGCCAGACAAACTTTGTTAAGCAGCCTTTTCTATGTTCATGTTTCTGCTTCAGTTCTGTGAGGATGGGTTCGCGTCTACTGGAAATGTCACGGGTTTCTAAATTAAACTTGTTAGAGAAATTTCACTGCTTGTTCCACAAGGGAAGGAGGGAGGATGGGCAAGCTTGAAGCCAGAGGAGAAGCTCCGGGGCTGCCGTACCATGTCACAGCTTTGCTGCAGTGACCAACCCGGTACGAAGGGGAGCAGCCTGTTCCCCCGTCAGCACGCATTGCTGAGTGCGGCCACTCCGGCTGGAACGGGGCCCCACGCCGGGCCGGGAACAGGCAGAGCCAGTCCCGTTCCCGGGACACCGCATCCCCCTCGGGCTCTCGGCGCCGATTCTGTCCCCGCCGAGCTGCCGCAGGTCCGCGTTGCTATGACAACAAGTAAATGGGGGCTCGTCATCCCCGCCCTGTGAGGACGCGCTTGCCATCCTCCAATCGGCGTCCCGCTTCTTCCTTCGCTGGCCAACGGGAATGAATGTGTCTGCCCGACCTCCTTCCCGGAGGCCGCGCCGCACGTGCCCGCGGTGATTGGTTGTCGTGACGCCGGTCCGCCAATGGGAGGGCGGAGGCGAGGAGTTACAGGCCAATGGCGAGGAAAAGTGGGCAGGCCCAGGGGCTGGCCGCGCGTGGAGGCCGTTGCCGTGTCCGATTGGCTGCAGCCCGGGCGAGGGGCGTGGCGTGGTGCCGCGGAGGGGCGTGCGGCGGTGCCGCCGGTGGTGCGGCGGCGTGGCGGGGCTAGGGCGGTACGGGGCGGTGAGCGGAGGCGCCCCTCGGCCCCGGTGCTGTATGGCAGCTAGGCGGCAATGGCCGGCTTGGGGAGCCCCTGCGAGGCTTGTGCCTGCTGCGGGGTCCGGGTGGCCTGCGGGGCCCGGGTTTCGCAGCCTGTGGGAAGGTAGAGAGAGTGCCGGGGCACACAGGGGAGGGCAGCAGTGTGCTAGAGAAGCGAGGGTGCCGTGTTTTCCTCTAGTGTCAGTTTAACAGAGCTCAGGTGTCGGCCCTCCGGGAGTAATGATCTCCTCCTGACCCGCTGGGCGCTGGTGCACAGGAATGGGTGGTGAGTGGGGTCCACAGCAGGGCTTCGGTTTGGCCCAATGCCCTGGCACAGGGGTCCATGATTTCCTTCTACATCTGATTCCAGTATGTGTAGTGGAGCATCCCATCCGTGTTCCCCAGAAACACTCTGCCATGTGCTCTGCCAGAACCCTGTTGTCTTCCTGGTTCTTTTTGCAGGTGCATGCTCTGATGATTTCTATTCTCTTCCTTTTCCAGCAGCGCCTCTGTGCGGTTTTCTCCTTTTCTCCATGTGCCTCTCCAAGCATCTCCTCTCTGACCGACATCCCCAAGATTGCCTCTTCCAGCCCATGCAATGGGAAATCCTTTTTCAGACCCAACCTATAAATCCAAGCCTTCATTTTTTTTTTTTTTTTTTTTTCATTCGGCTTTTCCCCTTTTTTTTTTTTTTTTTTTCTTACCCCCACAAGCTTT
>NDXB01020484.1:62256-97567 GCA_002631895.1 Agapornis roseicollis
ATGGGCCGAAGAACTCCCACTGGTCAGATAACAACAGTCCAGTAACCAAGGTACAACACAAATCACTATCGCTATCACCAACAATAATAACAATGACAAAGAAAACAAGGGAAGAAGGTACGATACCACCCGCCGAAAACGAGCCCGACCGGGAAGTTCCCCCTCCTTCCGGGTCACTCCCAGTTACCTCCTGGGCATGACGTGCTATGGTATGGAATACCTCTTTGGTCAGTTTGGGTTCTGTCAGAGTGCCACCACAAGAACAGCACCGTTGCTTCCTATGGTTTTCCTCTACAAAATAAGCCTCTCCTGAAGCAGTGGACTCACAATATGGGCTGGGATGTGGGAATGCCACCCAAGCACCAGCGGTTATGTCTGAAGCACTTTGAGGACAGTTCTTTTGAAACTGAGCCCTTAAAAACGAGAAAAAACTGATGGCTGCTGAAAGAAGCCATTCCCAAAAAATTCCTTTTGGGGGAAGATGGGAACTGGCTCATCAGCATGCTGCGGAGTTTCTGTGGTGCGGTAAGTAATAAATCTTGGAAACAAATCCAGAATCCTGAGCCTTTAAGGACAATTAAGATGTTTGCTGTTGTCTCAATTTCCCTTAAATTAAAAGAAGATTTGCATGTGCAGTCTTTCAGGGGAGCAGCAGTATGGGATAAGGGTTAGGGTTTGGGTTAGAGTGCAGAATGCAGTGGTGGCACTGGGAATTAAAAGGCATCTTGGTGCTCTTTGCACTCAAATTCCAATGCTATGCCTAAATCATAGAACCACAGAATGGTTTGGGTTGGAAAGGACCTTAAGATCATCCAGTTCCAACTCCCCTGCGATGGGCAGGGACACCTCACACTAAACCATGTCGCCCAAGGCTCTGTCCAACCTGGCCTTGAACACTGCCAGGGATGGAGCATTTACCACTTTTTTGGGCAATCTGTTCCAGTGCCTCACCACTCTCACAGTAAAGAACTTCTTCCTTACATCTAACCTGAACTTCCCCTGTTTAAGTTCAAACCCATTACCCCTTGTCCCATTGCAGCAGTCCCTGATGAAGAGCCCTTCTCCAGCATCCTGGGGAGCATATCTGCTGTTTGCTGGAAATGCAGTCCTGCTTCACACTGCGGAACGAGCTCACTTCCCACTGACCTGTACTTGTCCATGACACTCCTCATGCTTGGAAAAGCTTCCCCTGGAGTCACTGAGGTGACCTGTTGGTGCCCACAGTGTGGATGGCTGGGGCTGAGCCGGGAGCTGAACTTCTGCTCAGCCTTCTCCACTGTATATTTAACTGGGGCTGTGATCCCATCTAGCGACAAATTGCTGGAACTTAATTATTCTCCTTGGCAGCGGGTGAGTACAATTGAGTTTATAGGTGACGTGAGCTGCAAAATGTCTCAGCCAGCGAGATGGGCGTTAGATTGGAAGGCAAACTAAAACAGACTCAAAGGCGAGCACGCAAAAACACGGTACTTGGGTATAAAGTGCAGCTTCAACATACGTATACCCCTTGTAAGACATCGCAGAAAATTCGTCCCCACGGAAAACCCCACAGTATTAATCTTTCGGTATTCATCGAGCTTAATTTGTCACTTGTGTTAACATTCATTATTAGGGAAGAACCCTGGCAGCCTGTGGCACTGCCTCAGGGCTTGTTTAAAATACCCTCTGGAGTATTTTCTGGGTTTCAGTGAAAGGAAGAGCTACATTCCCTGCTGGCACTGAGTACCTGTGGCAACCACAGGTGTTTATTGGTTTAAGATTCATTTTTTGACCCAGTCATTACAGAAAGCCGTTGCTTCAGTTGAGTCACATTATTCTAAAGTCATTTTACTCATTCTGAGCTATGTGCAGAAGTAACAGTAGGAGATTCGTATATGAAGGCTTTAATTATATAAAGTCCTTAATTAGTCTGCTGGTTGTATGCAGTGTGGTACCCAACAGTACAGCAGTGCTAGAAATAGTTGCCTGGGGACTGCTTCCTTACTGCTGTTAGAAGAAAAGGGCTTTTGAGGATGGTGGCTGTAGCTACTGATTGCTTTGGTTTAGGTCCCTGGGACGTTTAATGGTGCTCCAGCACATGAGGGGAAGGTTGGCAGAAAGACCTTTACCAGAAGGTGATGAAGGATAACCCACACTGGGTTAAACAACAAAGGTTGGCTTTCCATTTCTCGCTGAAGGCTAACAGCTCCATGCTGTTCCCAACTTTGCTCTTGTCTCAGTCACCCATCAAATCCCTTGATTTCTCCTGAGTTAAACTTCAGATACTCCTGAACCTTTGTGAGAGATGATAAGCTCCACAGTCTTTAAAGGCTGAAGGACAGTCACTTTCCTGACTGCTCCAAGATCACTGCCTCACTACACCCTGTGGGTGTATCACAGAATCATCCTAGAATGGTTTGGGTTGGAAGGGACCTTAAAGAGCCCATCCAGTTCCAACCCCCTGCCACAGGCAGGGACAGCTTCCACCAGACCAGGTTGCCCAGCCTTCTCAGCCTGTTGGGATGGTGTTTAATAGTTGTATAGTGATTACAGGGGAAGCTTTAGGATAAAGCAGTTTTACTACACTGCACCAAGTTCAAGCATGAAAGGCGTCTGGTTGGTGCCAGCCTGGCATTCATTGATTAGGAGCTGGTTTTAATTAGCAGCTAGATGATTCATATCTGAAAGGCGGACGTAGAGCAGTCTGGACTGTATCAAAAGCCTTACTAAGTATATCTGGTGCACCAAACAGCACGTGCTAGAGAATGCCCATATTAATGCAAAGAAATGCTGGAAGTTCTTCAGGTACGAGAAGACTGAGGAAAATATCATGGTCAGAATGGGATTGCAGAGCTGTGAGCGGGAAGTGGAGCCTCTGAGAGCTGAGGTTAAAATGAGTGGTCATGGTTAATGTCAAAATAGCACCCAAAGGAAAAAAGCTCAGCAGTTGGAGTTGCAGGAGAGCAGCAGTTAAGGTGCTGTCACATGGACATAATGACCAGAATCAGTTGCTTCAAACATCTATTTACAAGGGGGAGAGGTGCCAGTTTAATTACTGAGGTTCTGGAACAGACCATGGGTGTATTCTTAATGTGTGTGCAAAGTGTAGGCAATGTTATGCTGTAAAACAAAGAAAGTGGTGGCTTCAGATCCAAGGGGAAGATTGGCAGATGGTGTTTGTTTAAAGACTATGTGTCATCTGCCCCCAGGCTCCTGATAGTCCACATTTTCACTTATTCCAGTTGAGGGCAAAGAGTGAGAAAGTGGCTTAGCAGCCACTTTGAGTCCAGGAGCAAAGCCAATGTCTTCAGCTTCCCTTGAGGAGCAGTAGAGCAAGAAACAGCTGGTTCTGTGGTGGGGCTCAATATATTCTGAAGGGGGCTGAGAGAATACACTTGACCTCAAGGGATCCCTGACCACTCCATTACAGGAGAAATGTCCAGAAAACCCTTTACCATTGGCTTCTTATTATTTCTTTCTCTTAACTGCCCTTGGGACAGCTTTTCTTTATTCTTCATAGGATCACAGACTGGTTTGAGTTGGAAGGAACCTTAAAGATCATTCAGTTCTAACACCTTGCCATGGGCAGGGACACCTTCCCAGTACAGCCCTGTCCAACCTGGCTTTGAACACTGCCAGGGATGGGGCAGCCACAGCTTCTCTGGGCAACCTGTGCCAGGGCCTCACCACCCTCACAGGGAAGAACTTCCTAATATCTCACTGAAAAGAAATTATCACCTTGTTTAGAGATTTAAGTGGAAGCTGAGATTAAATGGAGGTGGAAAGCCACAAAGGCAGCATGCTAGCCAACATGATGGCAGTGTGTAGAGTTTTACTTGCACAAAGTACAGAGCAAATCCTAAACCACAAAATGAAGCACAAAATGTGGAAAAGATTCAGTAGGAAAGCAAGGTGTCTCCCCTGTGGGAAGCATTGAGAGGCTGGCTGCTTGTGTTAGCCATGGGCATGGCAACAGGGAACAGCTACAGGAGCTGTGCTCATGTAAAGCATGTTTGATGCTCATTTAAGTGGTAAATATTCAGTTGTGCTGGGGAAATCCAGAGTTAGACCGTCCTAACATGACTTGTGTACCATGAAAGGAGCAGCAGAAGAACTGGGAAGAGATGCGTTGTCTATGACTTGGAAACTGTAGTGCCAGTTTTTTCTCACCTTAAGCAGAAGGGCTCTGGTGTGACGGCCAGGGATGGCGATTCCACCACTTCCCTGGGAAGCCTGTTCCATGCAGATACCCAGCTTAGAAAATGATAAGTCCTTCTGGGTTTGTTTCTCATATAGAACCCTCCTTCCCATTCCACTGCTGCCCTTCATGAGCCTTTGTATAGCTCAGAATGGTTAAACAAATAGTTCATGTGCAAGAGTCATTGTTCCCTTCACAGGACGCCGTTATGAACTTCAAAACCTGTTCTTTCTGAAGCTGTATTTAAACACTGCTTTTCCAGTCCTCATGGAAAAATACCACTAAAGCAAAGCAGCATGTTTTCAAGAAGACCCCAGTGGCAGCAATTGGGTAGTCCTTCAGTGCGATGCCTGCTGAGGTTCTTGGGAAGTTGAGGTTGGAAGGGCTGCAGAAACTTGCCCTTCCTTACCCGAGTCTTTTCCCAGGAACACTTCTGGAAATCATGAAATTCTCTGAATTCCTCATTGGGAAACTGTCTGAATTCTCTTATAGCAGGAAGAGGTTTTTGTAGTCCTTTAATGAAACTCTGAGTGCTTGCCTTGAGAAATAACGTTCATGCATAGGGAAGTACAAGGAACTGGGTAGACTCTTCCATTTGTGCAGAGGGGAAAAAAATGCCAGATCCTTGGCAAGAGAGGATTTCCTTAAAGAGAGTTTCTAACACCATTTGTTTTTAAAAAGCTTTAGGTGATGTTTAACGTGCAAATTAACCATAAAACACACATTAACCAATGTGTAAAGCTCACCCTGCTGTGTAGCACCTCGCCAGGAGTAGCAGTGACAGGAACACACCTGAGAATAGAACAGTTTGAGTCTGAAGAGCCCCTCTGGTCCCTAAATGGTACAAACAAGGTCAGGAAGTTGCATGTGAAGCTTTTCTGCCCTTCCTGGTTTAACTAGGATGGATTGCCGTCTGAAGCATCCTCTCCCATTCCCTTCTCCAGATTGCAGACTGAGAGGTCTGGCGTTTTGTGATTAATGCTGATAAAAGATTACTTCTCCTTAAATTACTCTGAGCTGCTGCCTCTCTCAACTGGGGGCAGAGGAAGGGTCTCATCCTGTGTGGTCACTTGGTGGTTCATGGGTTGTAGATGCTGCCATCATGCAAATAAACACGAAACAACAGAAAGAGAGTCCTGGTATGAGCACTTTTTTGGGAAGGGATCATCTTCCCTTCTTTGTGTGGAGTTTTAGTCAAAGCAACCAAGAAAAAAACCCTTTCCCAGAAAGTTCCATCTGCTGTTGGAGAGGTTTGGCTTTATCATGTTTATTGTGCATGATTTCCACTCTACCCTATTACATCCCATCCTGAGCAGATCCAGGACCTGCCCACACATTCCATACCCTAGGTGCTTCCCATTGCCCCAGTTTGGAGCAGAACTGGAACCAGGTGTGTATCAGGTGCCTGGAGACACTGAGCAAATCTGGTGAGCAGCAGGTTCCAAGTGAAGGGAGGCCAGGGATTCCTAATGTTCCTTATGCTGGATCCACCCGCTCAGGAAGATGCTGCAGGTGCAGGGACTTTACACTGGTTCAGAATTGGCCGGATAAATTCCCAGAAGGGAAAAAGAAAACCTATACAAAATATTCGTTAGGGAAAAATTCTTCCCTGTGAGGGTGGTGAGGCCCTGGCACAGGTTGCCCAGAGAAGCTGTGGCTGCCCCATCCCTGGCAGTGTTCAAGGTCAGGTTGGATGAGGCTTGGAGCAGCCTGGTCTGGTAGAAGGTGTTCCTGGCCATGGCAGGGGGTTGGAACTGGATGAGCTTTTAGGTCCCTTCCAACCCAAACCATTTGATTCAGAGAAAACTCCAGGAACTCGCCAACAAAGTTTTAAGTTGACAAGCAGGTGTTCTTTATTATGGTGCTGGGAGACACGGGGATAGCTCCTCCAAGCATGTCTCCCTCAGGCATCAACCAGGCTGTGATTATATTGTCCTTAAGCATACATATTCATTAGATTATATTCATTTTTAGGATCGTTGTCATATCAGTAACCACCCCGTGGTTCTGGCAAAGCTTATCTCAGTAATTTCTGTTTTCTCTAACAAAGCCTAACATTCTTGAGATTACTTTATTTACAACCCCATTGTTTAATCAACCCCATTGTTAATCAACTCTACTCTTCACATTCTAGGATTCCCTCTGGCTTGATGGCATCAAAAGCTGGTAACAATGAACATGGAGCCCTGACTTTACATTCACAAGCAGGAGAGCTGTCCCTGCTCCCCACAAGCAAGAAGAGCCTGCTACCCAGAGCCAGAGGGAAGGTGGAAGAGCAGCTGGTCCCCATCCCTCCACAGTAGGGATGGCCATGACTGTTGTCAGGAGCTGGCTCCTTCCCATCCAGACAGTTGTGATGTGGCTGACAGTTGTGATGTGAAAGAAACCCAGTAAACTGCCTTTATTTGCTGGTTTCCCAAAGAAACAAGGCTTCCATGGCTGTGCTGTGCCTGTCTGCTGGTCCTCATCACCAAGCACTGTCCCCTGCTGCCCTCCCAGTCCCTCCTAGGCCAAGGGTGCTGTATGCTGAAGTCCTGGAGAGAGAGTGCAGCCAAATCCTGGTGCCTTTGAGACCAGGGTGGAGAGGGCAGTGCAGGACAGCAGCACCTCCACGTGTCCTTTGGTGTTCTGGTTTACCAAAGATCATTGTTTCCCACTCCCTACCTTTAATTACACCGAGAGACTGAGCTCCATGAATGCTGCTGTTAGCCATTCCCTTTGGAGTCCCCATCCCACCTCCCCCAGCGCTGGGAGCTCCCTGTGGGCCACCACCAGCTTGTACCCTCACTCCCAGGAGACACACTCGTCACCCCCAGTGCTTCTCCTGCTCCAGGCTCTGGTGGGTGCCAGCGGCTCTGGCTCAGCCCTAGGAGCCAGGATGGTGCTGGGCCATGGGAAAGAGGCACAGGGGTTTTAGGGGCCTTCAGGTGCCCGAGCTGGGGGACTCAGCACTGGAAGAGATGCAGGAGCCATCCCATCTCCAAGCGAAATGGCTGCTCGGGCTCCCGTGATGCCTGCTCAGCCCGTTAACCCTTCTCGGCCCACCGCCCTCTCTGTGCAGAGGCTGGGACGAGCCTCTCTGTGTCCTGTGGAGGGGAGCTCCCTCTGTGACAACCCCTATGCCCCCGGGGCATGAGCTTTCCCGGGGAGGTTTCCATGAAGGCAGGACCCTAACACTTCTCCCTGATCTGGCACTGACACCGGCCCCTGGAATTTGGACTGAAAAGTCCCAAGGTTGGGGGGAGTTGTGGGGGGATCCCCAAAACCAGAACATCCCCACATGTGTGTCTCACATCCATCTCTGGCCGCGGCAGGGGTCCTGCTGGTGGTGGCTGTGTGTTCCTCTGCCCACAACAGGCCTTCAACCTGCAGCCCTCCATGTGTCACTGGGTGTTTGCTGGAGGGAGAAGGGGGGTCCCACAGCACAGTGTCCCCGGGGGTCGAAGGGACACCCCTTGCCCAACCTGCCACCTGTGGGCTGTCACCCCGGGGTGCTGGCAAGGATGCAGTGCCCAGCTGCATCCAGAGCAGTGTAACCTGGGGACTTTGGGCTCAGGGCACCCACCAGGCCACCGTGACGGTGCCGGTACTGGAGCCACAGATGGTGCTGGTGTCAGGCAGAGGCTTGGTGCCAATACCTGGGCTTGGTGCTGATGCTGATGCCAGCAGCAGCACCAACATTTGGCACCAATGCCAGTGCCAGTGCTTGGTGCCAATGCTGATAACAGTGCTGACACTGGTGCTGATGCTGATACTGGTGCTGGGGCTTGGTATCAGTGTTGGGGCTCATGCAGATGCTGCTGCCAGCACCGATGCCTGTGCCAACACTGGTGCCAATGGCTTCCCCATGGTAGCACTGATACTGATGCCAGTGGTAGTGCCAGTGGTGGGGCAGTGGCTGTGGTGGTGCCAGTGCCATGCCCGTGCTAATGCCAATGCTGATGCCCATGCCACTGCTTATACCAACACTGATGCTGCCACAAGTGCCAATGCTGAATCCGTGCTAGTGTCAATACTGATGCTGGTGCTGGTGCCACCGACAGTGATGGTGCCGATGCGTGCCCGTGCTAGTGCCGACGCTGCTGCCGGTGCCAGCGCTGCCTTCGGTGCCTGGGGCAGTGCCGGTGCCGTGCTGCCCGTAGTGCCGGTGCCGTGCTGCCCGTAGTGCCGCTGGCAGTAGCGGTGTCGGGGCTGCCGGGTGTCGGTGCCGGTAGGCGGCAGTGCTCCGCGCTCGGCGCCGCTCCCCCGCCCGCTGCCGCGAAGCCCGGCGGAGGCGGATGCAATTCCCCGGCTGCCCCTGGCTCCTTGGCGGGGCGGCGGGGCCCGGCCCGCAGCGCACAAGCACCGACAGCGGCTCCAGCCCCGGCCCCACTACCGGCCCCGGCGCGGAGCCGGGCGGCAGCGCGGCCCCGCTCCGCTCCGCGCTCTCCCCGCCGCGGCCCGGGCCCAGCCGCCGGGGCCCGGCCCAGCACCGCGGGGCCATGGCCGAGTGGGCTCCCGCCCAGGTAAGCGCGGCACGGCCCGGACCGGGGCATCGGCACCGGCACCGGAGGCGGAGCCGATCCCCCCCGCCGCCTCCACGGGCCTGACCGGCCGGGACCCCCCGGCACTCCCGGCCCGCGGAGCCCCGGCCACCCCGTGCGCCCTCCAGCCCCGGGCCGCTCGCGGAGACCTGTCCCGGGATGCTCCGGTGCCCCCGCGATATGCCCGGGACCGGCCCCACGATGTGGCTGGGAGCCTCAGACCCGGGATGTCCCCGTGCCCGCGGGATGCCCCGATGCCCCTGGGATGCTTCACGCAGGCTCCAGCGGCGGGATGCCCCCAGCACCCCTGACCCGGGATGTCCCCAGGATGTCCCCGGGCATCCGCGGTCCAGGCTGCCCCGTGCCCCCGGCCCCATCCCGAGGGGATCCCTCCTGATGGGGGCCAGCAAGGGGTGGGGGCTGGGGGTTGCTGGGGTGGGGGCCTCTGCCCTCATAGCATGGTGATGGTGCTGGCCAGTGTCCCACCGGCGCTGAACCCGAGGTCACTCTGCAATCCCTCCTTCATCTATTAGTCCAGCAAAGCCCAGCCTTGTCTGCCCCTCACCATCCCCTCAGTCCTGCTCCATCCATCTGCCCTGTCGCCTTCTGGTGCATAGACTGGGTCCCAGCAGCTCCTTCCTTGCTTGGGCAGCACCAACCAACCACTCCAGGGGTCTAATCCTGCTCAGTCAAATCACTGATTTGGGATACACAGAGGTGCCTGCAGGGCAGGTCCCTAAGGTGGCCAGGGCTGGGGGATATGGGGGGGACCCTTCCTGCAGCCAAGGAGGTCAGGGTTAGTGTAGTACTGCCAGCTTTGGGCAGTGGGTGGCCCAAATCAGCCCAAAATCGGGCACAACCTAGTGGGGGGTGACCATGGACCCCCTCCCACCTGCACCCTCCCCACATCCCAGGTGCAGGAATGGAACGTGGAGGCCCCCCACCTGATGCCACTGCAGCCACCACTGCTGCCGGAGCGGACGCACGTGCGAGAGGCGCAGCTCCACTCTGCTGAGGCCTCCCTCTGGACCGTGGTAGCCACGGTGCAGGCGATGGAGAGGAAGATCGACCTCCTCGCCACCCGCCTGCTCAGCCTGGAGGGTCGGTCCGGCACGGCCGAGAAGAAGCTCCTGGACTGTGAGAAGACGGCCATGGAGTTTGGGAACCAGATGGAGAGCAAGTGGGCTGTGCTGGGCACCCTCATCCAGGAGTATGGGCTGCTCCAGCGGCGCCTGGAGAACGTGGAGAACCTCCTCAAGAACAGGAACTTCTGGGTGCTGCGGCTGCCCCCTGGCCCCCGGGGCGAGGTCCCCAAGGTAATGGCTCTTTGGGGGACTGTGGGATGGGTACACTCAGAGCCCCAGGGGAGTGGGTGCTGCTGAGCTGCTGGGGGCTTATCCCTGCAGGTGCCGGTGACGTTTGTTGACATTGCTGTCTACTTCTCCGCGGAGGAGTGGAAGAATTTGGAGGAGTGGCAGAAAGAGCTGTACAATAACCTGGTGAAGGAGAACTATGAGTCTTTGATCTCCCTGGGTAAACATCCCTTCTCACCCCTTTCCCAGCTGCATCAACACAAAGGGTCCTCCTGGATGCAGGCGCATGGGGATGGGATGATGTGCTGTGCTATGCCGGGGCCGCCACGTGGGGCAGCCTGTGCTGCCTGTCCCGAGGGTGCTGCAGTGGGTTCTCTTCCCCCAGAATCAATGCTACCCAGGCCTCCAGCATGGAGCTCCTGCTGAATTTGGGCAGGTTCTCTGCCCGTCGGCATGGGGAGGGTGGGCTGGGTGCAGCCCCTCCGCTGGTGCCATCCGTGCTCTCTTCCTATGCAGATGGTGCCCTCTCTAGAAGCGAGGCACAGCCTCGGAATGAGCGCCCGGAGGGACCTTGCATCCCTGAGCAGAGGGACCTGGAGCAGAGGGAGCTGCCGACGGATGCCTGTGCAGGTGAGACACCGGCCCCTGGCCTTGTTGCCTCCCCACTTATGTTTCCCTCTTCCCACTGCTTGCATCCTTTCCCTTTTCCTGATGGTCCCATCCCTCCAAGCCCAGTTTTCAAGCTGTGGCCAGACTGTGTGACCTGGAGACACCATGAGTGACTCTGGAAAATCCCCTGTGACTGATGTGCTGGGGATCTTGGGCATCCATCACTGAGAGATCCGTGTGTTCCCCACCGCCACCACATCACGTCAGAGCCCATGGGCTGCATCACAGTCACCTGTCCCTGTTGGCTGTGCTGTAGTCACCCATCCCCAAGGACTGTCCCACAGTCACCCGTCCCCATTTGCTGTGCCATTGTCACCCATCCCTATGGGCTGTCCTGAGGTCATCCATCCCCACAGATGCCCCAGGGGTACTTGGTGCCAAATAACTGCTGTGGGATAGGGATATCTGACATGGCCACAGCCCAGGGTCCCACATCCATGGTGTATTGGCCATGGATCACACCGGGTGGCTGCATCTTGGCACTGGCCAAGTCTCTCTTTGTGAACAGAGTCGCTGATCTCCACCTCCGACATCCTGTCCCGGATCAAACAGGAGGTGGCCTTCGTTGGGGAGCAGCAGTTCACGGAGGAGCGGGCAATGCCGGCCGACCCCTGCGCAGGTGAGGCCGGGGCTGTGCCGCGCACCCACCAGCTGCCCAGCACCAGCAGCAGCCACTGCTTTTTGGAGCCGCTGCCTCTCCCAGCCTGCCCAGTGCAGGATGTGCCTGAGTCCCTGTCTCCGTACTTCCCTGCAGGTGCAGATGCCCTGATCACTGCCCATGACTTCTTGTCATGGATCAAGCAGGAGGAAGAGCCCTGCGTCCGTGAGCCCTGGGAGCTGCCAGAGAGGGAGATGTTGACAGGCCCTGGTCCTGGTGAGTGGTGCTCAGTCCAACCCCATGGGGCTGGGATGGGGCTGGGAACGTCCCTGGTGTCCCCAGCAGCCGCTGACTAGGGTCTTCCCCCCTGCAGCTGGCGATGGGCTGCTGGTGAAGACAGAGGAGCGGTGCCCTCATGCCGAGCCCCCCGATGAGGTGGGTTTGCCGGGCAGCTCTGGGGAGCTGCTCTTCCCCAGCACAGGCTTTGGGAACCCTGAGGGACAGGCAGCGGTGACACCGGCTCCAGCGGTGGCTCTGCCAGCACAGCACAGACTAGGCAAAGCTCCGGGCTCAGAGCCGGGGCCGGGAGCCGAGGCAGCGGGTCCCACTGCGACACCGGGACCTGCCGAGGAGCAGCCGCATGGTTGCACTGAGTGCGGGAAGAGCTTCAGTGGGAAGAAGAGCCTGCGGATCCACCAGCGGAGCCACGCAGCCGAGCGCCCCTACCCCTGTGCCGAGTGTGGCAAGAGCTTCAACTGCCACTCGGGGCTGGTGCGGCACCAGATGATCCACCGCGGCGAGCGGCCCTACAAGTGCACCGAGTGCGGCAAGTGCTACAGCCGCAAGGAGCACCTGCAGAACCACCAGCGCCTGCACACGGGCGAGCGGCCCTTTGCCTGTGCCGCCTGCGGCAAGAGCTTCATCCGCAAGCAGAACCTGCTCAAGCACCAGCGCATCCACACCGGAGAACGGCCCTACCAGTGCCCGGCCTGCGGGCGCAGCTTCCGCTACAAGGAATCCCTCAAGGATCACCAGCGGGTACATGGGGCTGAGGCGGGGGCCCCCCCGCTGCCGCCCTCTGGCATCATGCCCCCTGGGGACTAGGGGCTGCTAAGCCACGGACTGACACCCCCCGGGATGGGGGCAGGCGCCGGCCACGCAGCTTCCTACCAAATAGAGGTGCCCGGCCGGAGCGGGGGCACATGGGGATCCCCGGGGCCAGCCCCTGCTATGGACGGATGCTCTTTGGCCCCCATTGCTCCCCGCACTGGACAATCCTGCTGTACAGGATGGGGAGCAGCCCCCTGCCGTGCTCCCCCCCGCTGCCAGCCCCCCGCCTGCTGCTCTGCTCCTCCACTGCTTATTTTTACTGCCCCCCGCCCCGTGCCATCCTGCTCTGTACAGTGCTTGGGGTGTAGTTTTGTATGGACAATGCGCTATGGAATAAAGTCATGCTGGGCTGCAGCACCTTGGCCCCTGGCCCTGCAGGGTTCCCCATGTCCCTCAGGCCTCACACTCCTGCCACATCCCTGTGGTCCTGCATCCTGGGGAGGCAGTGGCAGTGCCTGCAAGCTTGGTGATGGGGAATGGGGGGAACTCATGGCCCAGCACAGGGCATAGGGCAGTGGGAATGGCAGCACCACAGAACCAAGGGGCATGGTGGCTGCCTGATGCTCCTGTGTCTCCAGCCACCATGGCCTGGTGCTGGCAAAGCGGGAAGTGCCTGCACCCATGGGTGAACCTGCAGGGAGAGGGAAGGACAGGCAACTGTGCTGCAGGGTGCCTCTGTGTGTGTGTCTGCACACACCAGCCATGGGTGCACAAGGGCTGCTGGAGGCAGCCATGCTCCCTGGGTGGTGGGTTCTGGGTCTCCCCAGTGGCTGCAGCTGCAAACCCTCGCCGCCCCGGTCAGACCCTTCCCAGCATGTCCAATTCCCAACATTTCTCATTTTTCCTGCCTTTCTGTGAAATCCATGGGCCTGTGGCCCAGGACCCAGCATCTCCTCCCTGCGCCTCCACACCCTGCTGCAAATCATTTCATCAACTAGTGAAGCAACCAGGTGGCAATGTCCTGCTCATTCATGCCAGCTGCAGCACAGGCAGCACTCCTGCCTTCACTTTAACCAGCTGAATCCCAGCCCTGGGCTCCTGCCCATCATCACCAAACTGCTCCCAGGTCCCTCCTGTCCTCACCTTGGGAGGTCACTGCCAGAGCCTGGTGACCCAGCAAGTGCTATGGTTTTGGCCAGTACCCACAGTGCCACCCTCCCTGGGTGGCTGCACCCCCTTCTCTGTCCTACTTGGGTGGCAAAGGAGCTGTCACCAAGCAGGGATGTGGCTGTGGGTCCCCATACCCTGTAGATGGGGGGAGCATTAGCCCAGGGTGGCCTTTTAGCTGTGCTGACACCCTAATATGGGCTGCAGCCAGAGGAGGAGGGAGGGTGTGAGGGGCTGGAGCTCCTGAGGGACTCTACACGCTCCTAGGGGACACTGCTTGCTCCCTGGGGACAGCTGCCAAGGGGCCATGTATGATGCCAGGGACACTGCAAACTCCCTGGGGACCAGGCACAATCCCTGCAACCTTGCACATTCCCCAGGGACCCTGGTGCACTGCTTCACACTTTGCACATTGCAGGGGACCTTGCATGCTGCCCGTGAGCCATACATGCTGTCATCCCACCCCAGAGCCACACAGGCAGCTGAGGTTGCCAGGTCCGAGCCCAGGCAACACAAGTCCTGTTCTCAGCCCTCATCTGGGGTGCTGGCTTCCCCCGAAGGTGCCACCGAGCCCAGAGTTGTTTGTCCCATTGTACATCCCAGCACTGGCTGTGCACGGTAGGGTGGTGGAGCAAACTATTCCGTATCGCTGCACTGCACTGTAGCCAGCTCCCCAGCCAGGGCAGCCGAGGCAGCAGAGTGCCAGCAGCACCAGGGACTGGAGCAGGGAGAAACCTCAGGCAGGCAGTGAATTAGCAGCATGACACAGCAGCTGAGTGGCACCGGCACAAGGAGGCAGCGACCAGGGTAATGGAAGAGGCTCTGGAAGCTCCACAGGGAGCCGGGATGGGACAGGACCACATTGGGTGCTGTGGGGAGGGCAGGCAGGGGTGCCCCTGTGGGCAGCAGCAGCTGCTCTCACAGGGATCAGGGTGGGCTGGCGTGGAAGACAGGGGGAGCATGTGGCCCCTCGCCCCTGTGATGGGCTGCCTTCACAAAGGCAGGATGAATCCTCAGGTGTCCATCACTGCAGCTCAGTACCCAGCACAGCTCCTGGGCTGAGAGGGCAGGACGAAGGCTCCTGGAGGCGGGCAGCAGGTCCTGCCCACCAGGCCCCTCCTCCCCACACCACCCCAGCCCTGAGCTCACACACAGAGACGGCTTTTCTGTTTTTCTGGGGCTTTTTTTTTTTAAACAGAAGTTTATGGTTATATGCAAATTAGGTCATTAAATGATTTGCATAAAATGTTCGCACATCAGCGACTAAGTGTTCCTAACTCCCCACCCCCCGAAGGTAGTAATCCTACTCGACTAGCGCTGTCACACGCGTGGCCCCGCTGACCCCCATGTGTGTCTCCCTGCTTGCTCACACGTACCCCGTGCTCAGCGGCCCTGCTCTGGGCTGCTCACGTAGGCAGAGCCACAGTCGCAGGCACAGGCCGAGCACACACACCCCCCTTTACCACGCACAGGTGTATCCACACTTCCCTCCCTGGGCACCGGCCACCCGTGCCCCTTTGTACCTTCCCCACGCTCACAGGGGGGACTCAGGCGCCCTGCACACCTCCCGTGAGCCAGGCAGGTCCCTCGCACACCACTCCCCATGCGTGTGCCCCGCTGTCCGTGGCTGGGCACTCGCTGCGCGGCCGGAGCCCCGCAGGCACAACCATGTCCTTGGCGGAACGGCATCCCTGCCCGTCCCTAGCTGTTGGCGAGGAAGAGCCGTCTGTGTCTGGAGGCGGAGCCACGCGGCCGGCCCCGACGCCGGCCCCGGCCCCGGTTCCCAAAAGGGCTTCTGCTGGGCACGGTGGTCTCTCCCCAGCTGGTGCTCCCGGCCTGCGGCTCAGGGAAGCTGGGCTCGGCTTTGGGCTGCTCGAGGAGTGGGCTGGGGTCCGGACGGGGCTCGGGCGGTGGCACCTGGCTCTGCCGGGCGCTGGCCCTCTCCTGGCGCAGGTAGCGCAGCTCGTCACGGATGTCCGTGAGGACACCCAGCAGGCGGAACTGGAGCTCGCGGTCGCGGGCCCTCTCCTCGCGTTGGGTGGCCCGCTCCTCCTGCCACATGGCCAGCTCCTGGTGGTACAGATGGTCCCACTGCTCCTCCAGGTCCAGCAGGTGATGGATGTTAGTCCTCCAGCTCTCCCGGCGGTCCTCCCGCAAGCGGGAGCAGCCCAGGCCCCGGGCTGGGCCAGGGGCAGCAGGACCATCCCCTGGGGGCGAGGCAGAGGAGGGCAGTGACTCCTCGGTCAGGGCACCGTGCAGCGGGGAGCGGGCCGGGGGTTCCTCCTCTGCTGCTGCCTTCTCCCAGGTAGGCCCCATCAGTACCCTGGGCAAAGCGCCCATCTCCGGTCCCGGGCCCCCCGCCTGCTCCTCAGGGTGTGAGGAGTCGATCCCGCGGCCCAGGGGGGGCAGGTCGGACACCCCCTCGTGGCCCCAGTCCGAGTGAGCATCTACGGGGTTGAGAGGGTCCTCAGGCAGGGAGGTGACAGAGCCCTGGGAGCTGCACCTGCGGATCAGCATGGCCTGGCGGGACAGTTTCATGTCTTCCTCTGCAGGTATGGGGGCCTCAGGCCCCGACTGCATCCCCACGGCCCCGCCGTGGCCTCTCTCCACCTCCCGGCCTTCCCGTTCCTCCTCCTCTGACATGGAGGCGTAGGAGACAAGGGACTCGTTTCGCAGGGATGGGGAAATGGCTGACACGTCTGGAGTCCGCAGCTCTGGTCCCGACTCGGCTGGAAGAGAAGAGAAGTGTTACGGTGAGCCCCAGCTGCTCCCCAGCCCCCTGCTCCTCCCTAACACATGGACACCGTCCTCACGGACATCCCTGATGGACACAGCAGGCCAACGTGCCTCATCTGCACAGCCCTCATCCGCCAGCTTTGCTCACCACTGCCCTGAGTTCCCCAGGTCCCTGTGCGACAAAGGGATGGCCACTGCCTTTGCCTTCATAGAATCATAGAATAGTTAGGGTTGGGAAGGCCCTCAAGATCCATCCAGTTCCAACCCCCCTGCCATAAGCAGGGACACCTCACACTAAACCATGCCACCCAAGGCTTCGTCCAACCTGGCCTTACACACTGCCAGGGATGGAGCACTCACAACTTCTCCAGGCAACCCATTCCAGTGCCTCACCACCCTAACAGGAAAGAATTTCTTCCTTATATCCAATCTAAACTGGGATTTGCCACCTTCTGCCACTGAAAAACCACTGGCGGTTACAAAACCATGCTTCAGGTTCCCCGTTATGCATCCACAGCCTGTCGGGACTCACAAACCAACCACACAGGCTGGGCAGGCACAGGAAAGTATCTTCAATCAGTGTCCCCCAGTGCCATGCCGAGGGCTGTATCCAGCCCCACGAGCAGCGCTCGGCTGCACCAGGACCCAGCAAACCACCACCACAGACCCGGTGCCCTCCCTCCACCGCAGCAGCCCACCTCCACTGCAGCCTTACCCGAACTGCTCTGTCCCTCCCCTCGGCTGTACTCGCAGATGACGGAGGGGTCGGGGCTCTGCACCGCCAGCCGGGGCACAGCAGAGCCCTCCACGTCCGGCAGGGATGAGGGCTGCCCGTTGGTGTCAATGTAGATGCTAGGGTGGCTGATGCCGGGCTGCAGGTGCATGAAGGACTGCTTGGTCGCGCCGGGGAAGAACAGATCTATGGGACAGAGAGAATCCAGCCTCAGCCGCTGCGCCAACAGCACTTGCAGTTCACGTGCCCCCACAGAAAGGTGGATGGGGTTCCGCAGAAGGGTCCCACGGGAATCTGCGCAGGAATAATGCTGCATAGGGGACACAGTCGCACTGAGGCACAGACGCTCCTCTTGTGAGGCCGGCCTGCCCTATCACTCACTCTCACCTCTCTCAAGACTGTCCTAAGCTCGGCCAGCTCTGAGGGTGTTGGCATCCCCTAATGTCCTGCGGGACTTCTGCCTCCAGCCCAGAAGCCTTCTGCTCTGCAGCAAAACAGGCATCTAGTCCAGACACAGTCTTGAGCCTGAACCAAGTGGAACAAGACCCATGCTGCCCACTCTGCCCCCAGTGAAACCTGTTGGGCCAAGATGAAATCAAAGAGCAGAGGAAGAAGCAGGGTGGTGAGACACTGGAATAAACTGCTTCAAGGAGCTGTGGCTGACCCACCTCTGCAGTGTCCAAGGCCAAGTTGGATGGGGCTTGGAGCAACCTGGTCTAGTGGAAGGTGTCCCTGCTCATGGCAGGGGGCTGGAACTTCGATGAGCTTTACAGTCCCTTCCAACACAAACCACTCTGATTCTATGACAGCTAATCCTGGTGTCCTCTGGGGACACAAAGAAGTCAGACACGTCCCCTCTGTGGAAATGAAAGGGCATGGATGCATTTGACCTCCTGGCTAGTAACAAATCCCAGCTGGGGTATAACCATGCTCAGCACTGCTGCAAGAGCAGTGTTGGGTCTTGCACTAACTTTTTCCCCCAAAATACCTCTCTGGCATTTGAGTTAAACAGGCATGACCCAAGAGCAGGACCAACAAGAAGGCTCTGTGCTAGGCTGAGACATTTGCTCTGCCAGTGACAGAGGGGTCAAAAGCAAGGCCCCAGCAGGAAGGCACAGCCCACCCAGTGACCCACCACTCCCCGCAGCCACGCGTGGCATCTGGGTGCAAGATGCTGTGGGAGGACAGAGGGACTCTGCACTGAAGCAGATGTTCCCACTCCCTCTGACCTCAACTACCGATGAGGGACACCGAACCTGACAAGAACAGAGGAAATAAAATCCCATCCCATCTTTTACCAGCAAGGCCAGGCACTGCATCAAAGAAAGAAAAAAAGACAACAAAAAAAAACAACCCACTCCCACAAAGTCTGAGGTGTTTCCGTTGATCCCACGTTATTTCCACAGTGGATTCTGAATTGCAGCACACAGTTTTTAGCCTTGGTAGTTTGTTACTCAGACATGACAGGACCACAGCCCTTCAGATGCTGTGATCACAACACAAACCACATAGGAGAGTAAAACCCAAAAGACTCCTACAGAAGGAGCACAGAACGCAAATGCCCAGCAGACCCCAGAGCTGAAGAGGACTGCGCCCTGGTGACATTACCAGGCCAGACGTCACTCAGAGAGACGCAGCACAGGACTCTCCTACTCCAACTCCCCTCTCCTCAGAGAACCACCATGACTGACCTGGGTCCAAGATGATTTCGGGCTCCGAGTCGTGGCTGGCCTGCAAGAAGGTGGAAGCCACCATCTTCTCCAGGGGCGTGAGGCGCGGCTTGTGGAGCGGCCCACCGGCGCGGTTCATGGGCAGGTGCTTCTTGGAGGTGATCTTCTTCTTGACGTCCAGCCGCAGGTCACGCCACTTGTGCTTGAGGTCGTCAATGGAGCGCTCGGTGTAGCCCAGGAAGTTGACGCGGCTTTGGATTTGGGTCCAGAGCTGCTTCCGCCGCACGGGGTGAGCCCGCAGGGCTTCAGACCCATACAGGGCGCTGAAATGCCGGACCACATTCCAGACCAGCGTCTCAGTCTCGTCATTGGAGAAGTTGGCCTTCCTCTTCCGGCCAGACGCTGGCATCGCCTGCGAGGCTGCGGCAGAGGTGGAAGGGGCACAATTGAACCTCGGTCCCCACTCCTCTCTGTCAGCTCCTGAGGGGAACATGGGGCTGCGGGAGCCTGAGGGAGCCGCGGAGGAGGGAGCCGAAGCAAGAGCCCCCGAGGCATCCATGGCAGGGGAGGCTTGGGCCGGGGAGGATCTAAAGAGCCGCTTCGACACACCACGCGGCAGAGGGGCACCTCATCCCCTTGCCCCGGCTCGAGAGCACCTGGGAGGGGAGAAAAGGAAAGGGCAGCGGTGGGTGGTAGCAGCGTGGGGTGATGGCGAGGGCCCCCAGCCCTCTCCAACCAGAGGCACCAGGGGGCCCCCAGCCAGCTACCACGGGAGCCGCAGAGAGGGTCATAGCCATGGCACAGGCCATGGCAAGCACCTCAGCCACAGCATGTGTTCTGGGGCCATGGCAGGTGGCTCAGGGCCACAGACAGGGTGCTGAAGAGCACCTTGTGGCCAGGCTTAGGGTGATAGGGATTGCTTTGAATCCACAGTGAGGGGCATGTGGCCATGTTGATGGCAATGGGGAGTGCCTCTGGTTGCATGGTGAGTGTCTCCAGGACAGGGTGAACACCCCAGGGCCACGGCAGGAGCCACAGCAACAACTTCAGGGCCATGGCTATCACCTCTCAGCTGCAGTGAGCCTTGGTTGTGGTCAGCACCTCAGGTCTACAGCAAGCACCTCAGCACCACAGCAAGGGCTATAGCTATGGTGGAAGCACCAGGCCTGCAGCATGAGACCTCAGGGCAATGGTGAGAGCTTTGGCCATGATGAGAACTTCGTGTTTCCAGCTATGGCTTTGGGACAATGGCACAGACCTTGGCAATAGGGGCCATGGTGAAAGCCTTTGCCATGGTAAGCATCTCAAGGGCATGATGAAGACCTTGGCCATGATGCAGGCCTCAGCAAGGGTCTTGGCCATGGTGAGAATCTCGAGACCCCATTGAAAACCTCAGGCTCCTGGTGAGGCCCTTGGAGTCACAGTGAAGTTGCTGGCCATGGTGAGCACCTCAAGGCCATGGCAAAGACATTACAGAAAGCCTTGGTCATGGTGAACACCTCAAGATTCCATTGAGGCTCCTTGTGCTATGCAAAAAACTCATGACTACAGCAAGTGTTTCAAGGCCACGGTGAAACCCTTGGCCATGGCAAACAACTCAAGCTCTCACAAGGACTTTGGGACCACAGCAAAGCCCAAGGCTACATCAAGTGCTCCAAGGCTATGGCAAAGACCTGGCCATTGTGAACACCTCAAACTGCAAGAGCTTCAAGATGCTGGCAAAAGCTGTGGTGACCACAGTACAGGTACTGGGCTCACAGCAAAGCCCCCAGCAGTGGTGGCCACCTGGACGCCATGTCACAGGGCTCCTGACCATGGCTCACTGCAGCCCTCGCCCCACTGCTCCCCTCATCTCCCAGCACCATGGCAAACGCCTCAGCCATCCTCAGCATCTCCAGGCCCCACGGACAGCCCTCCTTCAGGCACCTCGGGGCCCTGGCTGAATACCTCAGAACCGCAATCACCCTCCCCTCAGAGCAGCGGCCTCTCCCCACTCAGACGCGGGATGCCCGGGGTGTGTGGGGGGCAACTGGTACCGGCTGCACCCCCGGGGCAGGGCCGGGCCCTTCGGCGAGTGGCTTTTGTTCGCGCTTCCGCCGGGCACCACGGACAAAGGGGCCGGGGCCTGCCCTCCGGGGAGGAGGTGGGGGGAGCCGAGGGGCAGGCACCGGCCCTGGCCACAGGCCTTCCACCCCCCTCCCTCGGCACCCCGCGGGGCAGGACGGCTGCGCCTACCTGTGCCGGGACGGGCGTGCGAAGGGGGGGAAGGGGGGGGAGCGGGGAGGGGAGCCGGCGGCGGCGGGGCCGGGCTCGGCGGGGGGCTCAGGTCCGGCGGCGGCGGCGGGTAATGGCTCCCGCCTCGGCGGAACTCGCCTTCATTTCCTCCGCCTCCGAGCGGCGCGGCGCGGCGCGGCCCGGGCCCTGCGCGCCACCGCCCTTGGGCGCCGCCTGGCGGCACCGCGGCGCGAAGCGGAGAGCCGGCGAGTTACGCGGGGTTGGGGGGGGGGAAGGCGGGAACAGCACCCACAGACACCCGTGCGTCCGCGCGCATCCCCGCGAGGGGTGCGTCCCGGTGGGGATCCCCCCCGTGCACCCCGTCCCCGCACACCGCCCCCTGGGTGCTGCGGGCTCCCCCGCGCCGTGACTGTGCACCCCCGTGGGGTTCCCCCCTTGCACACCATCCCTGCACCCTGCCGCTAGTGCTGAGTGTCCCCCCGCGACTGTGCACCCCCGTGGCATGTCCAGGTGTGTCCCAACAGGCACCTGCCGCGGTACACCGTGTCCTTGCACACAGCCTCCCCTCGGGCGTGCTGCCCTGCGATTGTGCATCCTTGTAGGTACTTCCTCCCTGTGCACCCCTGCGTGTCCCTTGCATCCCGATGGTCTCACCAGTGGGACACCCTCCCCCCTTGTACCCCCGTGACTCTGCATCCCCATGGGCACTTCTCATGCAACCTGTACCTGCACCCCCAGCTCCTGTTTGCACCCCCATGACCATGCATCCCCCTAGGCACATCCTCTACATGCCCCCTTCCTCTGCACCCGAGTATCCCTTGCAGGATCCTGCGCACATGCGTTTCATGTGTTGTGCATTCCCACAGGCAACCTCACACACAGCTAGCGCCCGAACCCTCCTATGTGCTCCTTGAATCTCCATAGTTGTACATCCCTGTGGACACTTCCCAGTGCATCCCATCCCCTGCACCCGAGGGGGGCTGCTATACTCCCATACATCCCAGTGGGCATTGCTCAGTGCAACATGCCCTGTGCGCCCCAGGAGCACCCATTGCACTGTCCTGTTCTGCTCACTCTGGCAGGCATCCAGGTGTCCCCTGCACCCCTTGCACCCAGATGGACACATTCCAATACCCCCTGCATCCTCTCTCCTGTGCACGCTGACGCTGCTTGGTACCCAGTCACTGCATCCCAATGGGCCTCCCATCATGGACACCCCAATGGGCACCTTTTGTGTGTCCTCCCAGGGGTGTCCCAAGAGGCGCCTCCTGCCCAAACCCTTCCACGTGCCCCTCACCCACCCTCCCCAGAGTCCTGGCCAAGGTGAGGCAGGCAAAGGGGAGATTTAGGGTGGCCCCTGGGCATAGTGGGGTCTCTGTCCTGATTAAAATATCACAATCACCACCTGTGCTGTGCTTTACTGAGCTCTGCCTTTTTAATGCCTGTTGCAAACCTCTGGGCACCAAATGGTGACAGCAGCTGGTGGCACCCAATCACCCTAAAACCCCCATGGGAAGTGGGAAGGAGCCCCCAGCAAGGGGGACACCCCAGCACCACCCCATTTCCCCTCCCAGTAAACACAACCACCCCACTCAGGGCAAATCCTCCCCAGGGGCAACTCCATGACAGCTCCTGTTGCTGCAGAAACCACCCTCTGGGAGAAGCTTTTGGCAGCAGGTTCATGCCCCAGTGCTGCCACAGCCAGGCCCTGAGCATGGCAGTTTCACAACCTCCATGCACTGCACCGGGCACCCCCTTTGCCCCTGAGCCACATGGACCCACAGCAAACCCCACAGCACAACTCAGCTGGCACTGCTGCAGGAGATGGTGGCCAGGCCAAGCGTTCACTGGTGATGGCCCCAGTGAAAGCCAGTTCCCATCACAGGCACGAGCGGGTCTGGCGCTCATAGTCTGGGAGGGTTGTCCCCGGTGAGGGCTTGCCCGGTACCAGCTGACAGCATGTGCACAGCATCCTCCAGCTCGTAGAAGGCCTGGAAGAGGTCTGGCGAGGTGGCCTGGCACTCCAGGTACCGCCGCAGCGTGGCCAGGCTCCGCCAGACCTCCCGCTCTGAGGGGCAGGGCTGCACCGCTGCCAGCTCTCCACCATCTTCACCATCCGCCGTCCCCTCATCCCCATCCACCAGCTCTCCATCACGCTCCAGCTCCTTGTCCGTCAGCGTGCGGCGCCCAAGATGCTCCTGGCTGAGCAAGCCTCGCGCTGGGGCCTCGGTACTGGCATCGGGGAAGAAGCCAGCGGCACGGAAGCAGCTAGCAATGAGCCCGGGGTGCACGTCACCCCACGCCTGCGCCAGCATGTGCAGAACATCCAGGAGGGTTGGCTGCCCCACACCATGCTCTGCTGGCAGCCACCTCAGCAGCCGGCGCCGGTAGTGGCCCTTGAGGTCACTGGTGATGCCACGGTCCAAGGGCTGGACCAGGGTGGTGGCTGGTGGGACAAACACCATCCTGACATTGGAAAGCTGGAGGTAGGGGTGAGCCTCGTGCTTGCTGAGGAGGAGAAGGATGTTCTTCCCCTGCCGCCGCATCCCCTCATTGAACTCCTGCAGCCACTCAGCGAAGAGGGGGGCGGTCATGCTGGCCAGGCTGCTGGCACGGTAGCTCCAGGGCATCTGCCCCAGGTTGACACCCCGCAGGCAGCGGGGTTGGGGGCTCTCCCCCACTGCCCTCAGTGGGGCCTTCTCTGAGCCACTGGCATTGGTGCAGAGCAGAAGAGTCAGCCGGTCACTGGTGCTCTCACGGGGGGAGCTGGCTGGGTTGAGGACGGCCGTCTCCCCGCAGGCGTAGATCTCAGAAGGCGCGTAGCTGCGGAGGAGGCCAGGAAGCACCGCGCTGGCCCAACGCTCAGCTGTGGGCTGCTCTGAGTCTCCTTTCTCCATCAGTGGCTTTCTGAAGGTGAGGCTGTGGCATGTCCCAAAGCGAGCCAGCCTGCCACTGCTTGGCTCTGGGTCGGGCTGGCCCAGTGTCTCGGCAAGGTGCTTAGCTTTGAGCTGGAGGAGTGGGCGACTGACAGGCAGGTCAGTGGTGCAGGCACCCTTCACCCAGCGCAGCAGAGCAGTCTCCAGGGCTACGTCCTTCCCTTCCCGCTTGCGTTTGCGCTCAGGGTCGCCATTGCGGTGCCACTCGCTCAGGATCCGCTCCTTGTTCTTGATGATGCGGCAGATCTGGGGCTGTGACACCCCAAAGCGCTTGGCCAGCTCATTCTGTGATACCTTGGGGCCCTCCAGCATCTCCAGCACCCGTACCTTCTCTGTCAGCGACAGCTCCTTCCGCTCCTTCCGGGGTGCTGCTGTTGTCCCCTCGGCTGTCCCTGAGGAGCGGCTGGCACAGGGAGCTGGGCGGCAGGGGCCACCCGTGGGCCCCAGCCCCACGACCTCGGCAAACCCTCTTCCGCATCGGCCACAGGCATAGGCACGTTCTCCACTGTGCACCAGCCGGTGCCGCACCAGGTCTGGCTTTTGCCCAAAGCCTTGGCCGCATTCAGCACACTCAAGCAGCAGCTCCCCTGACCGGCACCGGCGGCTCTCAAAGGCAGGGGGTGAGGTGATGAAGCCCCCGTTACCAACACTGGGATTTAGCTCTGGCTCAGAGATGCCACAATAGCTGCAGCTCCGTTCCTGCAGCGGAATGGGGAAGTTGCTGGAGGCAGTGCGGTGGGATGGGGGGGAGCCAGGCGGTGGGGACACCCCTTCCTCGCTCTTCACCTCCTTCCCCAGCCAGTCCCCTGCAGAGACAGAATCCTGTTTGGGGGTGATCCCCTCACTGGGAATCCCTTGGGAACAAGCCCTCCTGTTCAGCAGGATCTGGCCTATCACCCGAGCCCTATCTCCTTTGTCCCACTCACCCTGGGAGGGGCCAGCGGGTGCCATGCGTGGCCCAGGGCTCTGGTGCTCTCTGTAGTGCCCCGCTGCTGCCGCTGCCTCATCCCCTCGCTCCACCTCAGCCAGGATGTCGGGTTTGGTGACGGTGTAACCTGTTACGGAAACAAGAGGAGGGCCGGACGGTGGTGCTACCAGTGATGCCGCTGCACGGCGGCTGGTCACAACTGGCCTGCGCTGCCGTCCCCGCACCACAGAAATCCCGCGGTAACAGACGCGGTCCAGCGGTGGCCCCGGAGCCGCCCCACGGCCGCCCTCTGCCGCCACCCACCGGGCCGGTGCTGCCGCCACCGTGCCGCGGGGCCCGCTCCCGGCCAGGCCATGACCTGCAGCGCCAGGGCTGGTGGCGGGCAGGACCCGCGAGCCTCACCCAAGGCGACGGGGCGCTCGGGGTCCTCCTTCATGGCACCGGCACCGTCCCGGTCGGTCCTTGGGGAGACACGGCAGCTGCTCCCGGTGCTGCTCTTGTCAAGGCCTCACCTGCGGACGGGACAACAGCGATTGAACGATTCGCTGCACCGGGATGACGGCGCAGGGACGGCCGGTGCGGGCACGGGGAGTCGGCGGTACCCGCAGGGCCGACCAGGGAGGGGATGGGAGCGCGGCCAGCGAGCCCCGTGAACCGTGGTACCACCGCCGGTGCCGTACCTGGGCCAAGCCGCGTCCCGCCCGGTGGGTCCCCGTGCAGCCCCGACCACGCCGCTCCCGCCCCGCGCGGTCCCGCTGCCAACGGCGGGAGCGCGCACCCCGGCACACCAGAAGCCCCGCCCCCCCGCCCCGCTCTACTCTGCCATTGGCCCACCGCCAGCGGGCGCCTCGCGGATTGGCCGCGCCGCAGCCCAATCAATCAGCGCGGGGTCAAGGATGCGGCGTTGGGCATTCTGGTGTGCGGTCTTTTCCGTCTCTGGTGTTGTGCGGTCCGCCCGCCGCTAGGTGTCACTGCGGCGCCACCTGCCGCCGGCCCCGCCGCTACTCCCAGTGTTCACTGCGCTCTCGGCATGGCCGCTGGGTCCAGTCGCTGTTGAGGAGGCGCCGGGCCCGCGCAGCCGCCCGCTCCGCCCCGTCCCGTCCGGCTCCGCCCCGTCCCGTCCCGTTCCGCCGCTGCCGCCCGCCGCCCTTCGCCGCCCTCCGCAGGGCCATGGCCGACTGGGCCCCCGCTCAGGTAAGCGTTGCTGCCGATCCCCCACCCTCTCCGCTAGCCGCCGCCCCTCATCCCCCGTCGGCGGCCGCGCCCGAGGGCTGTCGGTGCCGGTGCGGGCCCAGGGCAGTTCCGTTCTCCCCGCGATCGCCCGGACGTCAGCCGCGGTGCCGCTTCCCTGTGTCGGCGGAGCCCACGGCCGTGTCTATGTTCCTGCAGGACCTGGAGTGGGACATGGAGTCCCAGGAGCTGGCCCTGGAGCAGCCACTGCCCGTTCCGGAGCAGGGCCCTGCCCCCGAGACCGAGCTGCCGGCCGCTGAGATCTCCGTAACGCTGGTCGCTGAGATCCAGGCCGTGGACAGGAAGGTGGATGCCCAGGCAGCCCAGCTCATGAACCTGGAGGGCAGGATGAGGATGGCAGAAACCAAGCTGATTGGTTGTGAGAAGACGGCAGTGGAGTTTGGGAACCAGCTGGAGAGCAAGTGGACAGCCCTGGGCACCCTCATCCAGGAGTATGGGCAGCTGCAGAAGAGGCTAGAGAATATGGAGAACCTGCTGAAGAACAGGAACTTCTGGATCCTGCGGCTGCCCCCGGGGGCGAAGGGGGAGGTCCCCAAGGTAACGGTGTTCTGCTCCATCTTTGGAACGGGGTTGTTTGGCATGCAGTCTGTGCTCACAGCCTTGTTTCATGGTGACTGTGGTGCTGAGTGAGACTCAGCTTCCATGTAACAATGTCCTGTCTTTAGTGCTCAGCTAGAAGCACCAGCACAGGTCCTTACGTGTTAATTATGCACCACTTGTTATGTACGTGTGAGCCTTGCCAAAACACACAGGCAGCTCTCTATAGGATCACAAGCTCCTTAGCGTGAGTGGAGCTGTGTTTGAGTTGTGCAGAACTGTGTGGTTCATCCCTGTGTCCCTGTCAGGTTTGCAACATCCCCAGTGCCTGTTCAGAGGCAATTAACAACAGAACCGTGTCAAAAATGAAGTGGGGAAAGAGTCTGTGTCAGGTGCTCTGCCCACAACAGGGCCCACAGGAGGCAAGGTGCAGGCAGGTGATGAGGGAAGACCCCATCGTGTCCTTTGTGGGCACGGGTGAAGCTGCCTGAGCTTGGCATGGGGCTGAGCGAGGTGTTTGGGAAGGAGCAAATGTTGCTGCATGGGACTGTCCTGTACTGTGCTTGAGGAATCTGAATGAAGAAACATCCCTGGGTGTTTTCTTCATGTCCTGAGTTCAGCTGTAACAAGTTATTTTTCTCCTTCCTAGTAGCTGGTGCAGTACTGTGGTTTTGGCTTTAGGCTGATAACAAGGCTGATAACACAGCAGTGTTTTAGTTGTTGCTCAGTAGCACTTACCCTGATCAAAGACTTTTCAGTCTCTCACGTTCTGCCAATGAGGAAGGGCACAAGAAGCCAGGGGGAAGCAGAGACAGGACACCTGACCCAAACTAGCCAAAGGGGTATTCCATACCACAGCACATCATGGCCAGCATAGAAAGTGGGGGCAATTAGCCAGAAGGGACCAATCGCTGCTTGGGTCGGGCTGGTTATCGATTGGTGGGTGGTGAGCAGTTGAGTTGTGTATCACTGCTGTTTGGTGGTGGGGTTTTTTTGTTGTTGTTGTTCTTTTAGTTTTATATTCTCCCTCCTTGTTATTTCCCATTTTATTAGTAGTAGTTTTATATTATAGTTGTTAGACTGTTCTTACTGCAACCTGTAGGGTTTACATTCTCTTGATTCTCCTCCCCATCCTGCCTGGAGTGGGGAAGTGCAATGGTGAGTGAACAGCTGCATGGTGCCAAGGTACCAGCTGAGTCTAAACCATGACACTTGAACAACAGACACAACATCCAAACATACAATGCATCTCATTACAGGTCCCCGTGTCATTCAACGATGCTTCCTTTAACTTTTCTGAGGAGGAGTGGAAGAGCTTGAATGAGTGGCAGAAGGAGCTTTACAGGCATATCATGAAAGGCAACTACGAGGCCGTCATCTCAATGGGTAAAGATGGGCTGGGGTTTGCCCTGAGCCTTCTGCTGTACCAGGTTTTCCCAGGGCCTGGTGGATGGAAGCGCCGCTGTGCCTGGCAGGGCTGGGGAGGGTGGGCAGTGTAACGCTCTGGGAACACGTTGTGCCGGCTTTCACCAGCAGCCCTGGCAGGTAGTTCAGTCCTCACCAGTTCAGTTTAACGGTGGACGGACGTCACGAGCATCGCTGTGGTGACTGCCTCTCCCTGACGGTCTCTGTGGCCAGTAGGAGCCGAGTGAGCTGCTGGGTCCTGAGAAGGAGGGGAAGCGAGAGGACCCTCCAACCACGGAAAGGTGGGGGAGAGGGGAGTTTCTTTGTCACGCAAAGGTCCACAGATCCACTGCGCTGGGTGTGTCAGCCCGCTTGCCGCTTAGGGCAGCAGAGGGGTGCCCTGCCTCTGAGGTTCCTTCCAGCCCTGGTGATAGTCTTTCAGCTTCCGTAAGGGAAGAGAGTGAGGTTTGTCTGTTTCCTGCTTTGGTGCTCTCTCTGACCCCGGCCTCATCCCAGGGAACGCTTCTTGCTCAAGCTGTTGTGGTTTCTGCTGCGGTAGGGCTGCGTGTTCACAAGTGAAATGAACTCAGTGCTCTGCTCGCTCCTTCCAGTCCTGGCTGCGGGAATTCCCTCTGGGGGATGCGGTGCCTTCATGAGCACCTGTGTGTGTTCTCAAAAGTGACCTCCCCTTGGCTGACGTCCGTGTGCAGTGCGTGGCAGTGCAGACACAGTCCCTGGTAGACCAGCATCTCTTCCCTGTGCTGAGGCCACTAGTGTGCAGGCTCACCCACCACCTTCAACACTGGCCCAGCCAGACCTTCATCATTTTTTTCCCTCTTTCTTTCTTTCTTTATTTTCCTTTGGACAGAGGTCTTCTGTGAGCAAGGGAAAAAGGTGAAGGGTAAATAGTGCCCCCCATTATGTTAAAATCCAGCCCCGTGTCTGACTCTAGAGGTGCAGGAATGTAAGTCCTGCTGAGGAGGATCTGTGGATCTGAGCCTGGAGCTTACAAAAATGTATCTGTGCTTCGTCTGAAGGTTTTCTTTGAGAATGAGGTTCAGGGGTTTGGCCCTCGCATAAGGCAAACGGATCCACCAGAGCAGCGGTGGAAGTTAATGCCCAGAGACTCACGCTAGTTTGGGAATGAAGTTTTCGGCTCTCCACCCTAGGAGAGATTGTGATTGTCCCCTTTCCCCCACCAAAATCCGCAAGCAGCCTGTGACTCGGACGAGTAGGATGGAGGGAACCGCATGGGGAGGGCACTTCCCCTGCTGCTGCTGGCTGACAGCTCTGGTGCTGTCCCCGAGCTGAAGTCCCCATTGTAATGGATCCGCGGACCTTAGCAGAGAGAAGAAAGGAAGCCTGGAGGTAAGCACAGATGCATTTTCTTATTCTCCTCCTCGCGCTGCAGGCTGGGAGGTGCTCCTCACCTGAGCAGAGTGTGCTCCTGCAGTCCGCTCATGTGCCCAGGGCCCAGACAAGGTGAGCGGTGCAGATGTGTGAGAGCATCATAAGCCTCTTTTTCCATTACCCGTCACCCCAGCAGCGAAGGAAGGTTGGTGGGCAAAGGTTTGAGAGTCTTGCTCCCATGAGGGCAAAGGAAATGTTTCGATCCTCTTTTCATGTGCAGATGCGGCCATTTCGAAGCCAGACCTTCTGTCACGGATTGAGCAAGGAGAGGATCCCAACGCGGAGGATCCAGATGACTCTGAGGGAGGAGAAACCCCTACAGACCCCAGCACTGGTGAGCCATAAGATTCCTAGGACACAATGGGGAGGTGGAAAGCAGGCGTGTGGAAGAGCACCTGCCTGCGCTCTTCCACTTGCCTCTGCTGTTGAGTTTGGCCAGCTCTGTCCTTGGGTGCAGCAGTGGCTTAGTTTTCCTCACCAGCTCCTACCCAATGTGGCCATCTCCTGAAATCCTCTGCAAAGCAGCTGGGAGGCCTCAGCATAAACTCCTGTTGTTCTTGTGCACAGAGTTTTCCTTTCCCGGTCCTGATGATTGCTCATGGAGTAAATATGAAGAGGCTCTGGCTGAAAGCCATGATGGCTCTGAAGTAGAAGAAGAAGAAGAAGAAGAAGAAGAAGGCATGGAAGTCCCTTGTACATGTGAGTTAGAAGTGCAGAGCTTCACCGAGCACTGCACAGAGAGAGAGACAGAAGCAGGCTCAGCCTCTTGGCACATGCTGGGAATTGCCCAGGGTGAGATCCTGCCTTCACCGCAATCTCTGCCAGGCTTGCCTCAAGGGTCACTGTGGGAGCTGGACAAGCAGCTGAGGCAGATGGATAGCACACGTGCAGAAGCTGCAGTACATGAGCAGCAGGCTCTAGAAGCAGCTGTGGGCTGGCTAGGGCATGCAGACCACCTGTACAGTGTCTCATCACTTGGTGAGAGTGTATTTGGTCAGCCCTTGAAGTAGAGATAAGTGTAGCACAGGCAAGCTTTTGATGGTGTTAGCTCTGAAGCACAGGGACGCGTGAGCTGCTTTGGGAAGCATGCTGCACTAGGATGTGCTTTTGGCTTCCCAGCCTTGTTCTCAGAAGCAGCTCAGTGGTTCTGGCTGCTGCTTTTCCAGGGCGTCAGCCTGAGGCAGAGAAGGCAGCCCGTTTTCAAGCCCACGTTTTGATGTCACAAATGACAAGCAGATGAAGAGCCTGCGACAGGGAGTGCCGAGGTCTTCCCTGGGCATGCAAATACTCAATACAGCTTTGCCTTCTTGTACCATGCAGAAACCTGTGGGTTTCCAGCTCTCCTCCCCACATCCCCAGAATCTCTGGGTTCTTTTCATCCTCCTTTTGTTGGGGTCCTTAGTGGCTTCTTTTAGTTCCCATTCATTCTATGGGAGATCCTTCAGCCCCAGACATTGTGCAGGCTCCGAAGGAAAAGAGGTTTTATTCCACTTCCCTTATTTTTTTTTTTGCCTTTACCCTAAAGCACAGGTTCTTAAAGACCTGTTCTGCTTCACCTCGTGCTGAGGAATCCACTTCTGCTTCCCTTGTAGAGATCTCATTGTTATGCTTATTGATAAAGACTTCTTGGAAAAGCTGATTTGGACAGGGGGATCAAATGCCCCTGCAGTCTGTTTGCAGGCAACAGCAAGTTGGCTGGGAGTGTTGATCTGCTGGAGGGTAGGAAGGCTCTGCAAGAGGTCTGGACAGGCTGGATCAATGGGCTGTGGGCAATGGTATGAGGTTCAACAAGGCAAAGTGCCAGGCCCTGTACTTGGCCACAACAACCCCATGCAATGCTCTAGGCTTGGGGAAGAGTGGCTGGAAAGCTGCTCAATGGAAATGGACCTGGGGTGTTGGTTGGCAGTTGAACATGAGCAGCTTGTGCCCAGGCAGCCAAGAAGGCCAATGGCACCCTGGCCTGTATCAGCAATAGCGTAGCCAGCAGGGCCAGGGCAATGATCATGCCCCTGTGCTGGGCACTGGTGACGCTGTGCCTCAGATCCTGTGTTCAGTTCTGGGCCCCTCGCTGCAAGAGAGATGTTGAGGTGCTGGAGTGGGTCCAGAGAAGGGCAACAAAACTGGTGAAGGGTCAGGAGCACAAGTTCTGTGAGAGGTGGCTGAGGAGAGGTGGTTTAGCCTAGGGAAAATTAAGATCAGGGGAGATGATCTCACTCTCTACAGCTACCTGAAAGGAGGTTGTAGTGAGGTGGGGGTCAGTCTCTTCTCCCAAGTAACAAGTGATAGGACAAGAGGAAATGGTCTCATGTTGTGCCATGGGAGGTTTAGGTTGGGTATTAGGGAAAATAGTTCAATGGAAGTGTCAAGCACTGGAACAGGCTGTCTCAGGGCAGTGGTGGAGTCATCGTTCCTCAAAGGATTAAAAGGACATGTAGATGTGGTGCTGGGGGACACTGTTTAGTGGTGGGCTTGGCAGTGCCAGGCTAACAGTTGCACTTGATGATCTTAAGGGTCTTTCCCAACTAAAATGATTCTGTGATTCTAAGTCAGAATACTTTGGTTTTGTTCATACTCCCATACTGCTGAGGTAGCTCCCAGGTGGGACTTGTAACGATGTAGTACCAGGTGCTGTCCTGAGTGTGCAAAGCAGAGACCACCTTTGACCTGAGAGAACTGGGATCTAAGTAATGGGACAGTTCCTATCTCAAAGAAATGACATGACTATCTGTGCTCTGGCAGATGAACAGCAGTGTGATGAGGAAGGTTCCGAAATCCTTGAGCTTCCTAGCTCCTTGGCAGGAAAGTGGGAAGAGGTTTTCTCAAGCCCAGAGGAGGAGATAAAGCCAAGCAGCAAGAGCCGGAGCGGATCAACTTCGCAGCAGAGAACAGGCAATGGGCTGAGGCGCTCCTCTCGCCGTGGGAGAGACTTGGCCAAGAAGGATGCTCCTGAGGATGTGGCTGCAGTAGAGGGGCCATACATCTGCTGTGAGTGTGGGGAGAGCTTCCTGGACAAGGAGCTGTTTGCCACCCATCAGAAAGCGCACGCCAGCGAGGAAGCCTGCACTTCCCTGGAGCACGGAGAAGGCTTGAGGCAGAAATCCAAAACAAAAGGCCAGGGGTCTTCCCGCTCCAAACAGTCCAAACGCTCCGATGGGGAGAAGAGCTCTGGTTTCAAGTACGGCTTTGTCAGGCACCAGGTGAACAACATGGTGGAGAGACCCTACACCTGCTCCCAGTGCAAGGAGAGCTTCAGCCTGGAAGTGAGCCTGATCTTGCACCAGAAGCTCCATACGGGGAAAGGCGATGGGCCACTGACATGCACCTACTGCGGGAAGGACTTCCGCGACCTCTCCAAAGCCATCCGCCACCAGCGCATCCACACAGGGGAGAGGCCCTACCAATGCACTGAGTGTGGGAAGAGCTTCATCCGGCGGGACCACCTGCTCAAGCACTGGCGGGTGCACACTGGGGAGACCCCCTACCAGTGCCCCGTCTGTGGGAAGCACTTCCGATACAAAGAGTCTCTGAATTGCCACCAGAAAATCCACTCCCGCAACCCCCGGCCCATGGAGGATTCGCAGCTCAGTCTGGAGTCGGGCACTCAGACCAGCCTCTTGTGTGTGAAAAAAGAAACTAAGCAGTAGCGCTGGCACAGGGTGGCCAGGGCTGAAGGGCTCACGGTTATTGTGAAGGGCCTCACAGGTGGACGTGCAGCATGATGGGAGGCGAACTTGTGCCGCAGCTAATCCATGTGGTCATGCTACAGAGCCCACTTTGTTGAAGCATCAAAGGAATTCCTCTTAAAAACACAAACTCTTCACCAGATGGCCCCAAGCACTTCTACGACCCTGCAAGGTGATGGGGGACTTCCACAGGCCTTGTACTAGTTTTCCTCTATGTCAGTTTGGATTTTGCCTGTGGAGAATAATCCCGAGCGGTTCTCCAGGGTCTGTATTTAGCAGGTGTTCCCCCACCTATCTTTGTGCATATTCAGGAGTGACAAGCTTTCGCTTTCTTTTTTCCACTCTTTTCACTGCAAGGCTGGAAGCACGAGGGAGGGAGGGAAGGTGCCATTCCCAAGCAACTGGCCGCCTGCTCCCGTTGCATTGCTGTGCCTGGAAGGGCAGCCCCATGCTGCAAGGCCAGGGCTGGAATGAAGGGAAGAGAGGCAAAGCAGAGACATGGTGAGGGGCACAGCGCAGGATTTGTTGAAGGCAGAAAAGTGGAGGGGAGAGAGAGGCAAAGAGCAAGGTGAGAATGAGGAGGTGCTGGAGGAAAGGACAGGCAGGAGAAGGGGCTGTGAACATCGGAGCAGGAGGAGTTGGGAAGGGCAGCGTGTGGAAGCGCAGTCAAGTGACTCACCCAAGGAGGACACATCTCTGTTCTTTTGAAGGATGTTACTGGCACCAGGTGGGCTGTTGGTTCCCTGTGGCCGGAGGGAACGGAGCCGCTGGTCCATCACATGGACTCCTGTCAATGAAGGCAATTTTAGTCTTATTTTTTAGTGAGTTTGGTCTCACATTCAGGTAAGTCAGATGAGTGAAAGCAACTTCTCCTAACCCCTGTAAAGAGCTGTTTGGTTTTTAGTTACGCTAGACGTAGAATATTATTATTATATGATATATTATAATATTATTATTATTGTTATTAATTATTATTATTATACTACAAGGAAACGTGGCACTATATTTCACAGTTGATCTAAAACATTTAAATGTATGGGATAACAGAGTTTTTTCAGATGTCTGTGTAAATATTGGTTGACTTCTCGGAGCTAATTGGTGTTGTTCTGAGGTGGCTCTAAGTGGCGTCTCTTCCGCTGTGTATTGTCAGTGGCTGGTTCGTGGTCGTGTTTTGTAATAACTTTTGTAAAGTCCGTCAATACAGTGTTTCCATTCTGAAGCTCGTGTTGGGTGAGTGCTGGCAGCCCTGGTCCCCTCACCGCCTGTGTTTCGTCCTTGCTCGCCACGCTGCAGCACCCGTGCCCAGCCCCTGGCTGTTATCTGTCAGCTTTTTCCAGGTAACTTGCAGAACTGATAAACCACACAAGCCAAGCCGGGGAGGCAGAGCCAGCAGATGAGGCTGCTTGGTGCAGCACTGGAGCTGCTGTGGTTGGTGTCTGGCATTTGGGCTTTGTGTTTATAAGCTTTTTCTCTGCTGCTGCTATGGCTGGAAGCAGACTTTGGTTTTATGTGAGAATCTGGCCTGTGCCATGCACAGACAGGGCTGCAGCACTGGCTGAGGAGTCGCTGGATGCAGCCAGGCTCTGCTGACTGTAGAGTCGGGACAGTCCCATGCTGGGAGAAGCACCAATGTACGCAGCAGCAGCACTGCCCTGCGCCTCAGAGCTGGGATGTGGTGGACTGATCCTCTGGCACTGAGGCAAGAACAGCCCAGGAGCGCGCTGCTGAGCACCTGGCTGCCAACACTGCGGGTTCATCTCTCACCAGACGTGGCAGCCTGGCCCCGCGGTGCTGTGTGGTGGCACCTTGGCATGCGGGGAGGGCAGCCACCGAGCCGGGCCATGCTGGGTTTGCATTGCTGCTTCCTCGCTCGCATATACCCAAGCTCTTTGTACAGGGGCTGCCAATAAACTGTTCTGCCAGGCCTGGCCCCACGGGGCCGCACGCCGTTTTGTCTCAGTGCGCCGGGGCCTGGTGCATCCTGGGGAACACGGTGCGGAGCTGCATGGCCTTGGGGATGTGGGGCTAGCCAGTGCCCCATGGTGTTCCAGGAGGGTCCAGCTCTTCTGTAGCATATCCCCTAGTGCTGTGCTGCATCTTCATCCCCTCATCCCACTGAGGGGGGAGTGTGTGTGCTAAGGGTGTCCCCTCTCTCTTTAGGTGTCTGTGGAGAGGAGGGTGGTGCAGCCTCAGACCCCCCCCCCCCCCCCCCCCCCCCCCCCCCCCCCCCCCCCCCCCCCCCCCCCCCCCCCCCCCCCCCCCCCCCCCCCCCCCCCCCCCCCCCCCCCCCC